>APFE030323681.1:54365-112274 GCA_000404065.3 Pinus taeda
TTTCCCTTGCTGAAGACAACATCGTAGCCTTTTTCCTCCAACATCATGATCGATACCAAATTCTTCTTTAGTCCAAGCACATACTTCACATCTGTCAAGGTGATAAGAGCTCCATGCTCCCTCTGAAATGAAACCGTGCCCACTCCTGAAACACTATACCTTTCATCGTCACCCATCTCTATGCACATCTTGAGGTCTTTCTCCTCCAAGGTACTAAATAAAATTTTATCGCTGGTCATGTGGAATGAGGCTCCACTGTCAAGAAACCAACCACAACCCATCATCAATGACACCATGCATGCGATGAGGGTAAAGTCCATCTCGAACTGGGAGGCTAATGCCTCACCTTTCAATCCTTTCGAGAATTCCTTCTTGGACTTCTTCGATGGGCAATTAGTCACATAATGACCCATCTCATGACAATTAAAGCATCTCACTTTAGACTTGTCAACCTTTTAAACTCCATGAGAAGAATTCGATTTGGAATGAGAATCCTTCTCCTTCCCTTTCCTTGCCTTACTCGCTAAGGCTAGATTTTCTTTATCATCCTTGGATGAAGAACCATCTCGTGTGCTCCTCTTGATCTCCTCCTGCATGAGATCCGACCACAGTCGTACCCAATCCGACAGTTTCTCCCTTCCATTCACAAAGTCCTGGTAGCTATGTCGGCTCTTAGGAAGACCAAAGAGAGTGAGGCTCACCATATCATCATCAGCAGTAGTTATTCCCACACTTCCAAGCTCATCTCTACAGGTGGTGAGCTTGTTCAGATATGTGGAAATAGTATCACCGTTCTCCATCTTGATTCTTCGAAGCTTGTCCTCGAACACCAATTTCCTCTGGTCACTACTGTTCTGGTATAGGTCCTTCAATGTCTTCCACATTGAATATGGAGTATCCTTCCCATGGAGACTCGAGACAATATGGTCTCAAACTACCCAAGGATGATCCGTCTCGCCCTCGCCACACACTTCTTCCATTCAACCAACTCTTGTGCATTAGTTGAACCTGGCTTTGGGATTTCTTGATCAATGAAATCCTTCAAGTCATTGTCTTCTAATACAACCTCCATGCGATCTTTCCATGCTATGTAACTTGAGCTTCCATCCAAGGAATACTCGAGTCTCAAGCCATAGAACGCCATTGACCAACCTGAAGTATGAGATGAAATCAATTTGTACCTGCAACCAAGAACTTCAAACTTTGAATTTCCCTTCTCAATATACTGTTCATAGCTTCGATCAACTTTGCTCTCATACCATGTAAAAATTCTTATTGTAGATTAACCTGATAATGCAATATACTAAAGCAAAATACTTTAATCTACTTCTACAATCAAAATTGCAGAAGCTTAATAGATTTGAGCAAGATCAAGAGGAACACACCAGAAGAGGAAACAAAACACATGAAACACAAAAGAATACTCTGGGGAAAGCCTCAGCTAAAAACCCTGCTATCTGTATTATCATACAAGATGGAAATATCTCAGAATTACACAAAGCTTTAGCTTTCACAGCTAGCCAGCTCTCAGTACAATCCTCCTGGATGCTCACAGGCAATCAAGGCTTCTCACAAACCTTCTCCTCTGCCCTCCAAGCCTCCTATTTCCTTGCAGAGTTTTCCCTGGGCGATCCAGCTGTTACCTAGTGTAACACTGATCTCACACACTGCTCCAACACACTGTCAGAACTGCGCAATCCTTAAGGAACCTTGGTTCTTTCTGCATGGATGAGTTTCCTTTATAGGAAAACTCATGCAACTGATAGTACAATTTCCATGTCTTTAATCTCAACTGGGTCTTTCTCTAAATAGACATGCATGAGTTATTTATGAGAGAATCCTTAGTTATCTGGAGTACATTAGTTTGATGCATGCATGCATTAACTAAGTGAACTCACAATTAGTTCCTCAAACTATTTGGAACTAATTTAATTGGACATAACTCAATTAACTGAGCTAACTAACTACAACTCAAATATAACTCATCCTTATCTCCTTAATTAAGGGATAATCTCCTTAATTTAAGGGATAACTGTTGCATGACTTCACAAATACTTCTAGCTTGAATTTCTCCAACTAATTAACTTAAGATAAATTAATTAATTATTTTTCAAGCAGCTGGTGGACTAAATTTGAATTTTAATTCAAAGACAAATTAAAATTGGAATATTTTGAATGCTATTTTTAGCATTTCTTGTTGCTATTCTCAACATTGTCCACAAGAAAAGAGTGTGTGGTAGAGACTGCACGAGTAACCTTAAGTCCACAAAAAGTATCCTACATGTGAGCCTCTCGAATCTTTTTTCTCAAGCCATCCATGACTAGGATAAATAGTAAAGGAGACAAGGAACATCCTTGGTGCAACCCTTTTTCAGCCCGAAAACAAATTTGAAGGGAAATAATTTATTAGAACAATGAAATTAATAGAAGAAACGCTAGCCATAATCCAATAGACGTTCTCCCTTGACAACACAATATTTACAAGGACCATTCTCAAGAAGGACCAGTGCACACAATCATATGCTTTATGGAGATCCAATTTCATAACAAGAGCTTGTTTCTTTCTTGTATAAATAGAGTAGATGCATTCCTGTGCTATAGCAATCGCATCATGAATTTGGTGCTTGGGAAAAAAACCGTATTGTTTCGGGGAAATATGCGAAGACAAAGTGCCCCGAATCAAGCGAGCAATGATCTTGGAGATAAGCTTGTAAGCGATATTACAAAGAGATATCAACCGGAAATCCAAGGAAGTTGACGAGTGAGAAGTCTTTGGAATGAGGGATATTAAAGTGGAGTTTATGGCTCCTGAGATTGAACCAGAGACACAAGACTCCACCATATTTAGAAGATCCTGACCCATTATGTCAAAGAAGTGCATGAAGAGTTCCATTGTCCATCCATTCAAACCAGGGCACTTGTCCTTTGCAAAAGACTTTAGCACCACTAGGGTCTCCTCAATAAAAATAGGTCGACTAATTTCCAGATTGGATTCAACCGAGAACATATTTGGAAAATCATCAACCCCCTATAAAAGATCATCAACATGAACTACTAGCCTCTTGGAGAACAACTTCCCAAAATAGTGTACGACCTCCCTCTAAATTTCAATTGTACTATAAACTCTCCCCCCAAAGCAACTTCCATCGCCCTAATAGATTTAGTGTTCCTCTTCTAAGAAGAAAAGTGTTGAAAAAAATGGGTATTTTGGTCACTTGCCTTCATCCAAATGGCTTGGATTTTCAGCCTCCATGTGGCCTCTTGCAGATTTAATAGATGCCTTTTCTTCTTTACCAAATCCTTCATCAACTACACTTGGGATGAATCAAGAGACGTAGGGTCCAAATTTTGGCTGAGCTAGTCGAGTTCTTGATCAATCCTTATTATATCCTCCCTCATTTTGTTCTTTTTTACGCACTCCCAGGCACGAATAATACCTTTTACACTGTTTAATTTTTTGCAAATATTAGTCATAGCCGAATCCAACTCAAATACATTCATTGAGGCCCAAGAGGATCTAATCAAATAATTAAAGTCCTCTTCCTCCATCCAAGTATTGTTAAAATTAAGAGGGAGGCCTCTACTCATGTCTTCCTCCTAGTGAAAAAAAATAGGCAAATGATATGAAATCCTAACCGAAGAAATCCATGAACAAACATTCCCCAAAAACACCATAAGATTCTCATTGATAAAAAATATATCAAGTCTCTTCCCGACATGATCCGAACCAGTTGGACCAAGTGAGGAAAACTGGAAAAGGGTAGACATCCACCAAATTGTTCGTTGCAAAAAAGTCCGACAAAAAAGAGACCATTGTGTCAGACCTGTTGCGAGACCCCCAACATTCACCCTGAGATGGTACAACATTGAAATTCCGGCTATCATCAATGTATTAATCTTCATTAGGGGAATTTTGAGGTTTAAAATGGGCCTCTTAAGAAGAATGTTCAACCAAAATAAAATTTATAAGAACCAATATGATTCAAGATGATGATGTCAACCATGGGGGATCATTCACCATTTTTGAAGTAAAAAAGTAAAATGATTAAAAAACAATAAATAACAAAACTACATATTCAACTCGTATTTTCAACTTATCTCAAATGTTTTACTCAAATTTTGAGCGGGAGTACTTGTTGGATGCGAAATTTAATTCCTCATCCAAGGAGTACCCATGTTGCATACTTTCGATGGACCCTACTACATAAAAAATGAGAAATACATGAAAAACGTGTATGCAACTTGGGTACTCCTTGGATGAGGAATGAAATTTTGCATCCAACGAGTGTTTCCACTCTAAATTTGACTAAACCCATAGGGAGATAAGTTGGAAATACGAGTTGAAAAATGGTTTGTTTGTTTGTTTGTTTTTTTTCATTCCCTCTAAACTTTGACTATTTAATTTAATCTTATTTTATTACTCCACTATTATTTTATAATTTCCTTAGGAGTCCCATTCTAGACCTCGAAATTCCCCTATTGTAAGATATCACATGCCTCCATTCTCTGCCAAAAATGCCAATGGTCTTGATTTGTGGTGTAGACGTTTAGGAAATGCATTCAACATGGAAAACCCTTAATAAATCCCAACAAGAAAATCCCTGCAAAACATTTATATGCCTTTCCTCTAACCTTTTTTGGATCCCATAGAACAACCAATCCACCAGATAAGCCATAAGAAAGTGTACTATAAACTCTCCCCTCCAAAGCAACTTCCATCGCCCTAATAGATTTAGTGTTCCTCTTCTAAGAAGAAAAGTGTTGAAAAAACTGGGTATTTTGGTCACTTGCCTTCATCCAAATGGCTTGGATTTTCAGCCTCCATGTGGCCTCTTGCAGATTTAATAGATGCCTTTTCTTCCTTACCAAATCCTTCATCAACTACACTTGGGATGAATTAAGAGACGTAGGGTCCAAATTTTGGCTGAGCTAGTCGAGTTCTTGATCAATCCTTATTATATCCTCCCTCATTTTGTTCTTTTTTACGTGCTCCCAGGCACAAATAGTACCTTTTACACTGTTTAATTTTTTTCAAATATTAGTCATAGTTGAATCCAACTCAAATACATTCATTGAGGCCCAAGAGGATCTAATCAAATAATTAAAGTCCTCTTCCTCCATCCAAGTATTGTTAAACTTAAAAGGGAGGCCTCTACTCATGTCTTCCTCCTAGTGAAAAAAATAGGAAAATGATATGAAATCCTAACCTAAGAAATCCATGAACAAACATTCCCCAACAACGCCATAAGATTCTCATTGATCAAAAATATATCAAGTCTCTTCTTGACATGATCCGAACCAGTTGAACCAAGTGAGGAAAACTAGAAAAGGGTAGACATCCACCAAATTGTTCGTTGCTAAAAAGGTCCGACAAAAAAGAGCCCATTGTGTCAGACCTGCTGCGGGGTCCCCAACATTCACCCTGAGATAGTAAAACATTGAAATCCCGGCTATCATCAATGTATTAATCTTCATTATGGGAATTTTGAGGTTTAAAATGGGCCTCTTAAGAAGAATGTTCAACCAAAATAAAATTTATAAGAACCAATAGGATTCAAGATGATGATGTCAACCATGGGGGATCATTCACCATTTTTGGAGTAAAAAGGTAAAATGATTAAAAAACAATAAAATAACAAAACTACATATTCAACTCGTATTTTCAACTTATCTCAAATATTTTACTCAAATTTTGAGTGGGAGTACTTGTTGGATGAGAAATTTAATTCCTCATCCAAGGAGTACCCATGTTGCATACTTTCGATGGACCCTACTACACAAAAAATTAGAAATACATGAAAAACGTGTATGCAACATGGGTACTCCTTGGATGAGGAATAAAATTTTGCATCCAACGAGTGTTTCCACTCTAAATTTGAGTAAACCCATAGGGAGATAAGTTGGAAATACGAGTTGAAAAATGGTTTGTTTGTTTGTTTGTTTTTTTTTTCATTCCCTCTAAAATTTGACTATTTAATTTAATATTATTTTATTACTCCACTATTATTTTATAATTTCCTTAGGAGGCCCATTTTAGACCTCAAAATTCCCCTATTGTAAGATATCACATGCCTCCATTCTCTGCCAAAAATGCCAACGGTCCTGGGGTGTAGACATTTAGGAAATGCATTCAACATGGAAAACCCTTAATAAATCCCAACAATAAAATCCCTGCAAAACATTTATATGCCTTTACTCTAACCTTTTTTTGGATCCCATAGAACAACCAATCCACCAGATAAGCCATAAGAGTCAACAATGACAATGAACTGGCTCGGGTAGATATACAAGAAACATGAAGATGATTTCTCCCACAAAGACATGGCTTCCCGAATGAAAATAATAGAAGGATGGGAAGAGTCAATAAGTTGTCAGAGAGATAATTTATTCAAGGTCTCCCTTATCCCCCTCAAATTTAAGGACATAATATTCACGAAGGATCCCCGGTTGCAGGTGCATTAGCTCTAAGTGTCCGAGAAGAATCAGAAGCAATGATAGGAACCTCGGACAACTCACCACTCAATTCAAAAGCCAAGGAATTGGCAGTCGAATTACCTTGGAACTGTCAACTACCTATACCACCCCTCCTACAAACCGTGATGTTCATAGCCGACTGCGGGCTAATGGAAGGGTTCAGGAAAGGATCATCAGATTTACGAATAAAGAGAGATTTTAAATCCAAAGCTAGATTTTGCAACAAAAAGTCAACATTGCACCAATGGAGTTGTGGGGAGAAGAATCAGGAGAGAGTACACCATCTTGGGTAGGAATAGGAGAACCAATAGGGGCGGAGGAATTATCCGGATTTGTGGTCCCCTCTAGAGAATAGAAAGGGAGTGAAATACCCCATATTCAAGTCTCAAGAGGAGGATCATGAGGAAGACAATCAAGGATGTTAGGAGGGGAACCAGAGTGAGGAATAAGAAAGGGTTTCAAGGGCTTCGTTTGTTGAAATATGTGTAACTAGGTTTGGTCTTCATAAATATGAAATGTACTTTTGATTCTTGTATGTTGTAAAATGAAATAAAAATTATTATTGTTGTTTTTGAGGCATGTGTTTCATGCTGAAGGTCTTTTATTTTATAGGTCAAAGAGCCACTGAGTGCTTCTAGGGTTTTCCCTAGGCTAAGGAGTCAAAAGAGTCATTTTCGTATGTTGAAGAACCCTTCGTGCACATTGTAACTTGTAAAAAGAATTATTTTTGTGATTAAAAGTGTCAAAATTCCTTCCAAGACCAAGTTGGCCTAGCGGTTAAGAAGTCAACCTATTTTGAGGAGCCACACCCACCTTAGTAGCCTATATAAAGGAGGGAACTCAACTTCATTTGTTCACTCACTCACTTCTCATCATCTACTCGAAGGAGAAGGATAAGAAGGCTAGGGAAGAATGAGAAGAACCTGAAGAAGTGTTTTTGGGCTCATTCTCTCTCACACGTGTGAAGGAAGGTTAGGGTTTTGCTGCTGCGAGATTGAAATTGAAGAAAGTGCAGGAAGAAAGTCAGTGAAAGGCACATTAGGTCATCCTCAAGCCCTAGAAGAAGGAGAAAGTCAAGCAAAGGTATGAATATCCCTTGAAAGGTTAGAACGAGTCACAAGTGTGGTAGCAGTTACTGTTGGGAGGGTCGAAAATTTCAGACCTGCAGTAGAGGCCAAAAAACTATAGTTGGAAGTCGAAGTTGTGCTGTTGGAAGAGATTTGACTGAGTTTGAATTGGACAAAGGAAGCACATCATCAGTAAGGCCGGACTTGGACTTGGAAAGGTATTAGTATTTTTCTAGAGGTCTTGGAATCCGTTAATTGAAGAATCTATAAGAAGAGAAGATATTTACGGGTTTTCCTCTCAAGTTGGAGAGTTTTTAGCCTTGACTTGCAACCTATATCCCATGTTCTTGTGTACTATTGTTCTTCTTGTTTTGGTAGCTATTTGATGATAAGAACAAGCATAATATAAAGAGAAGAAGCTAATAAGTAAGAAAAAAGTAAAAATTTATCACATGCAGTTATCAAGTAAAGAGAAATCATCCTAACCACTGCCCTATAGATTTCTCAACATGGTATCAGAGCTAAGGTTGGAAAAGGGCATAATGAAGATCTCTACTACATTGAAAAAGTTCTTAAATAAGTGTTTGAAGGTGGCAAGTGAACTCAAGAAGGGATCCAAAGAAGTATGGGATCTCCTATTTTCATTTGAGAAGGAAGTGACCAAGACATCTACAAAGGATGAAGGACTATTCTCAGCACTCACTGGAACATTTCACAATGAGAATATTTGGGTAATCGACTGTGGAGCCTCAAGACATATGACTAGTCAACATAAGTCATTAAAGACATTATCAAAAGGAAAGTCCTCTTACTCTATAGAGATTGGTAACAATAAAAGCTACATTGTGAGAGGAATTCGCTCAACTTCACTTGAGCTGGCGAATGGAGGAAACATTTATCTCAACAATATGTCATTTGTTCCAGGTTTGCACAATAATTTAGTTTCCATTTCTTTTCTAGAAGATAAGGGTGATAAAGTTTCTTTCATTGATGGAAAGGTGGTAATATGTGGTAAAGAATAAAGCATAGAAGATATAAGAATGATCGGGATTCATGAAGGAATACCTTACATATTGGTAACTCCCCTCGCTGAAGCTTTGGTTCACATTGAAGTTATTCCATGTGAAATTTGGCATAGAAGAGTTGGTTATTTTCACTACAAAGTATTACCAACCCTAAATTCAATAATGAATGACATCCCTGAACTAAAAGAAGATCATGAAGGAGTATGCAAGGGATGTGCATTGGGTAAGAACACCAAGAGACCATTTGGAAGTAGTGCTTCAAGGTCAAAAGAAATCTTGTATCTTATTTATTCCGATTTTTATGATCCTATGAATTGAAAGTCCTGGGAGGTCATCTATATTATGTCACATTCATAGATTACAAATGAAAAAAAGCTTGGGTTTACTTAATGAAATCCAAGGATGAAGTGCTAATCAAATTTCAATAATTCAAAGTTGAAGTAGAGAACCTTACAGAAAGGAGAGTCAAGATATTAAGGTCCAATAATGGAGGAGAATACACATCCAAGGAAATTATAGCCTTTTGTAAGGTGTCTAGGGTTAAAAGGGAGTTGATAGTCCCATATAATCCCGAGCAAAATGGAGTTAGCGAATGGAAGAATCAGTCCATTGAAGAAAGTGTAAAAGCTATGCTACATGATCAAGATTTACCGAAATTTCTGTGGGGTGAAGCTACGAAGACAACTGTATACATACAAAATCAAAGTCCCCATAGGTCATTCGATAACATGACTCTTGAAGAAGCATTCACTCGGAAGAGACTAAGCATGGATCATCTCCGAATCTTTAGTTGTCATATCTATATTCATATATGAAAGGACAAGAGAAAGAAGTTGGATCAATCAGGCATGAAGGGAACATTTGTTGGCTACAATAATTCTTATAAGGCCTGTTAGCGCTTGAGATTTCAGCTCAGGCTGAGAAAGGTAAACTTTCAAGGCAACATCAAACCATTCAGCCCCGTAGCTAGCCCTACGGGGCAGGAGAAGTCTCTCTCCGGTCGATCTCAGTAAAATCTTCAATGGCGAGATGACCCACAAGGTAACATAGATATTAGGCTAGTAAACTGATAAAAGGGGTTTTTAATAAAATGACGGGGTTTTTCTGGGCTGCCTGGGAAAAATCACAGTTTGAACAGAGAAAAATAATGAACAACACAGGTTGACGACTGAGGCAAGGTAGGCAAGGAATTTAGCATCAAATCTAGATTTTAAATGGGATGGCAAGACTGGTGAGGAGCGGACAAGGGCATAGAACTGAATGCTTATCAAACAGAAGAAAACATTGAATTGAACAAACTTATAGGCAGAGCATATAATACTATGAATTCTACCTAAACACTTCATTTTATCAATTAGAAATGATCATGAGGTGAATGAAGCATAACAGTTTACATATGAAACAAAGGGAAAACTTATGCTAAATTAACATACCACATGAATCTCAGAAGTCAGAGCTGTGAAATTTTCATTAAAAATCTTTGCCAAAACTATACATTGAAAGCTCTGTTCTCCTCCAGCACTCAGCCCTCAGAAACTCTCCCCTCTCACTCTCTCTTTACAAATGAAATTTTAATACAATAAAAACTAATAAAATGATGCCCAAAATAGGGGCGCTGTTTCAACTAAATCCATGAAAATAGAAAAGGATCCTCCATCTGCTCCCAAAGATAGAACAGTCTTCCATTATTCCAGCGTGAAGATTTCGAATGGCCCATGAAAACTGGCTGATGATAGAAATAGGTAATCACACCTTTGAATGCAACTTTGCAACGATTGCCACGTTACTGATATATTTAATTCATATGCAGAAGGTTCTATAAAACAACGACTTATGTATAAACAATTCAATGCGGTTTAAAATCCTCTGATGGCCACTTAAAGATATTAACTGGGGCGTAGATCCACCTGGAGATTTAACTGAAGCTATTAATAGAAGATCGAATCTTATTTTTCTATTATGTAGGCTCCCATTGATGACACAATCCTCCCATGTTGACAACTGGCCAGCCACGCGGTCTTCACATCGCATACCACTCTGGAAGATGGCTTCTGCCAAAATGGAATGATGACCACTGAAAATATGTTTGCCACTTTACGGAAATCGCCATATCAATGTCTCTCTAAAAATCCTCTGATTGACTAATAAAAATATAAATGCTGGAGCGCAGATCCTCATATAATCCGGAATGAAGACATTAGTGAGAGACCGGTTGCTATATTTGGACCCATTACTTCAGTGACAAGCTATGCCTTTGAAATTATCACTTAAGTAACAACCAATAACTGCAAGGCACTCGGACGGATCCTTTGGATCCCATTCGGCACGAAAACAGGTCAAATAACTATCGAGGATCTCATAACTTGGATAGCGCAAATCACCATAGATAGAATCCTATACACGTATGCGATAATCCTGGCAGGTAGTCCTGATTTAGAGACATTAGGCGTTTGAGTTCTGTGCCAAGTTTTTCTATGGCATTGCTGTCACTACTACAATTCCGCCCTTTAGATTATCTTGCAACCGATCAGGACGATGTAGTCATTCAGGCTCCAATCCACAGAGTCTAAATATTTTAGGTTTTGTTTTAAAACTTCACACGACAATGTTGGACTGTAAGGAGGAGGTTCCTTCAGAAAATGAATTACAACTGCGGACTTGAATTGCAAAAGCCGGTAACTTTCACGACATCACCAAGCCTGTACCTATAGAGCCCAGCAAATATTATCAAAACCGCTTCATATTGCTGACCAACCTTCACTTCACAGGTTCTGATACTAGATAATTAACAGTAGCTACACTTTCACCTAATTTCAAGTCTCCCAGACGCAGATGAAGAGGAACGAATTCAAAATATCCAATATTGGGAACCACTGTGAAAATTGTATCTTCTGGTGAGGATGAGGGATCTATATTTCAACCTTCAGTAGACCCATATTCTGAAACCAACAATAGCAAATTAGCCCATGTTTCCCGCATCCCATTGATCTCATCCATTATTATGTACAGTAGCTAACTGTGGAAGCAGTATTCTGAAACTGCTAATGATCAATCACTTATTGCTCTTCACCAGATTCAACAAAATCCTCAATTAAAACACTCAAAGAGATTCCCTCCAGAAGCGCACAGATCGATCCGCACAAAAGCTGCTTCAGTTGGGGAATGCTTTAACCAACGTGGTACACCACTATGATTAGAAGGCCAGCGAGCAACTATGTCACCCGTGAGAGTATCCCAGATAATCACCTCCTTGCTTGGTTCATCAATGGACAAGACAAACTGCTCTGTTTGGTTGAAGACTGCCTGGCAACGAATCTGTGTGTGTTGAGCTCCAATGATAGCGCAAGTATATTGCACTGACACACCATCCCATATTCGCGCACCCCCATTTTTGGAAGCAGTCACATACATGCTAACATTCGATGAATACCGAACCTGATTTATGGCCCCACCGGCATCTCTCTCCTGCGAGGTTGATGACAAGTAGCATTGAAAAGTATGGCATCGTATAAATGTGCAATATGATGGTCAGTCCCTGCTAAAATGAAGTCTCCAGAAGGGTGGAAAGCAACAGATCGAACATTGTGTGTATCCTGGATAACTCGATGAGCTCTTCTTGTCCCTGTCCTTGCAATATCAAAAAACTTTATGGTATGATCCTTAGCACCAGATATTAATACAGCAGACCGTGGATGGAAATCCAAATCATTGATAGGTTGCATGTGATCATAAAATGTTCGGATAACAGGCCGGAGAGGTCCATCCCTTCCACTTGCATCTGGCATCGGCATTTACCTAATCTTTGCAACCTCAAACAAATAGCTTAATTGATGTATCAGTACTCCCTGTTGCCATGAAACATTCATCTGGACTAAATCTTGCACATCTAGCAACATTCAGATAATTCCAATTTGAAGAAAGGCCAGCAATATCACCTGTAACATAACTAAGTGCAACACAGGCGGAATACACAGCCTATTGTAGCCACTCAATTTCTCTTGAATAAAGCATTTGGTTAAAATATAATTCCTCCAGGGAATTTGCTCTTATGCATAAAACCTGAAGAAGGACATCATGTATTGTGTTGTCATATAGCCAGGTCTCCATTAGAATATGTCTCAGTTATACTGAATGTTAATCCATTTTACACATAACACGTGCGCGCATAAGTTCAAAGATCTTTGATGTTATCTGCCATTTGCAATACTTGATTTCCCTCCATTTGAAGCTACTCTAGAATTAATGGGTGTTTTTCCAAGAAGAGATGATAGCCTACACTGACAAGGTATAAGCCTTAATATCCAAATAAACTAAAGATGCCCTCTTTGTTTGAGACTAATGATATTTTGAATTGTGCTTATGCAGGGATAGGAGTTTTGAAGTCGCTGCTGCCTTTTGAAGAGCTGAAGAACAAATTACATAATCTAAAAAGCACATTTAAATGATTTCTTCTTCAAAACCCTGTTTTGAAGAAGAATCAATCTCTGACATGAGACGGAGTCTAACAAGACCTATAAGATCTACATAAAAGAAGGACAAAAAATAAAAGGCAGTCAAGATGTGATATTTGATGAAAGTATTGCATTCAATAAATTAAAGGATCTCCCTATGGACTATGATGATGAAGAAATTCCAATAATTGAAGAGGAAGAAGAATCAAATCGTGAAAATGAAGGTCCAAGTGAACCTATATAACCTGTGGTAATCCCCGTGACTAGAAAAAGACCTAATTGGTTGAAATTTACTCTATTAGATGCAGAGGGTCATGGAGCAGCTAAAGGAACATTTAGAGAAAGCAAGAAGCCCAAAAGATATTCAAGGTATGTAGCATATATGCCAAAGTTAATAGAAGCAGAGCCATCCAATTCTGAAGAAGATGTCAATCATCAAGAATGGAAAGATGCTATGAACAAATAATACCAATTGATAACAAATAACGGGCTATGGGAGATCGTACCTAGGCCTAAAGACAAGTCTATGGTAACTTCCAAGTGACTTTACAAGATTAAACATGTGGCAGATGGAAGTATTGACAAGTATAAGGCAAGATTTGTGGCTAGGGGCTTCTCTCAATAAGAGGCATAGATTATGAAGAGACATTTGTTCCAATAACAAGGTATGCAACTATACGCTCACTAGTCTCTTTGGAAGCATCGATGGGATGGAATATACATCAAATGGATGTTAAGACTGCATTCCTGAATTATGGCACAATTGATGAAGAAGTCTATATAGAGCAACCCTTGTGATTTGAAGTCAAAGATAAAGAAACATATGTTTGCCGATTGAAGAAGGAATTATCTGGCCTTAAGCAAGGTCCAAGGGCATGGTATGCTAGGATGGATGCATACCTACAAGGAATGGGATTCACAAAGAGTAATGCTAATGTGAATCTATACATTAAGGTTTTAAAAGACGTTTGTGATTATTTTTCTGTATGTCAATGATCTTCTATTAACAGGTGTGGAAGTTCGAATCCAAGAATGCAAGAAGTAGCTAACAAAAAAATTTGATATGAAGGATCTTGGTCTAATGCATTACTATTTGGGACTAGAAGTCTGGTGGGGATTTGATGAGATCTATCTAGGTCAAGGGAAGTATGTGATCAATATGTTGAAGAGGCTTGACATGATGGTTTGCAAACCAATGACAACCTCAATGATAAAAAACTTGAAAAGACTAAGGAGTTTCAAATCAAGCCCGGTGGATCCAACCAGGTATAGACACTTGATTGGATCACTGATGTACTTAGTGAATACTCGACCAGAAATATGTTTTGCAGTAAATGTTCTCAGTCAATTCCAAGTTGAGCCAAAGCATGATCATTGGATAGAATCCAAGCACATTTTGAGATATCTGCGAGGTATAATCCACTATTGCTTGAAATATAAAAGGAGGAACGATGTCCACTTGATTAGAATACAAATTATGACTAGGGTGGCATTGAGTAGGATGGAAAGAGAACAATAAGAGGATGGCTTAGTTTGGGATCCTCCATGGTCTCATAGATGGCCAGAAAACAAGAATATGTTGCTTTGAGTAGTGCTGAGGCTAAATATACTACAGCCTGTGAAGTAAGCAAGGAATCTGTTGTCCGACTTGTTTGAAGGACCAATGGACCCTACAATGATACATTGTGATAACACCGACTGTATAAGATTGTCTGAAGACCCAATGTTTCATGGAGAGACAAATCATATAAACAAAAATATCACTACTTCGTAAGCTAGAAAAAGATAGTGTGTTTCTGCTACAATATATCTCCATCGATAAGAAAGTAGCTGACATATTGACAAAATATATTCCTAACAAGAAGCTTGTGTATTTGAGAGACAAGCTTTGTTTGTTTGATATATCCTCCCTAGTTTAGAGGGAGATATATACACATCATTCTTGTCTTCACTTGGGAAGACAAAATTGAGGATTGGGTAAGCATCTAACATCTGATACTCTTTGAGGATGAGGTAGGGCATCCAAGATAAGATTAGTCGATGACCGATATTCTTTAAGGACTGGCTATCCAAGATAAGAATAGTCCAAAAAGGCCATACTCTATGAACACTTGAGTGGAGTATGTTCCTTGAGAGACAATGATGATGGTGTCTATAAATCATTGGTCTCACCAACATTGTGCTCTGATCTTGCGAAGAGATAATGTTGTTAGTCAAGGCCTTGCTATGTGACAATGCTGGTTTTTATGATGATAAACAAATGGGTTACCAATCCGACTCCTCTTATGAGATCTCTCCAAATTGAGAATGTCCATGCACAATTTATGAATACCTCCCTAGTTAAGAGGGACTATTGAAAAATGTGTAACTAGGTTTAGTCTTCATAAATATGAAATGTACTTTTGATTCTTGTACATTGTAAAATGAAATAAAAAATATTATTGTTGTTTTTGAGGCATGGGTTTCATGCTCAAGGTATTTTATTTTATAGGTTAAGCACTCATTGAGTGTTTCTAGGGTTTGTCCTAGGTCAAGAAGTCAAAAGAGTCATTGTCATATGTTGAAGACCCCTTTGAGCACATTGGAACTTGTAAAAATAATTATTTTTGTGATTAAAAGTTTCAAAATGCCTTTCAATACCAAGTCGGCTTGGCAGTTAAGAAGTCAACCTATTTTGAGGAGCCATGTCCACCTTAGTGTTGAGAATCTGGGGCAGTGAGATGTAGGAGATTTCTCTATTAATGATATCTTCTTGTGAAGACTTTTTACTTTTCTTAGTTAGATTCTTCTTCAATTTAATTATTATTATGTATTATTCATCATCAAACAACTATCAAACCATAAAGAACAATGACACAAAGGACACAAGATATAAGCAATTAGGAAAGGCCAAAATCTTTCCAATCTTGAGGGGAAAACCCATAGAATTATTCTTATAGAATTTTCAATTGACAAATTCCAAGACGAAGACCCTTCACCTAAGAACCTCTCCAAGACCAAATCACAATGCTTCCTTGAACATCTATTCTTCTTCTCCAAGTCAATGTTAGTCAAACTGACTTATGCGCCTCTATTTTAGGCTTTTCTTGATTTTCGACCTCTTGCTACATGCCTGAAATTTTCGGCCTATCTGCAGAAAACATAGGCCATATGTGTGAGCAAGATTATGGAGGAAACATCCTTCTTTCTTCTTATCTTAGAAAGAGACTTCTTCTTTAGCAATTCAGCCTTCAAGATGACCCCTTTTCTACTCGAGTTTGGACTTCTTTGGTGACTAAAATATTCGATCTTTCTGTAGTAGTGGGAGTCCTAAAATCCTTGCACATGTGAACAAAATTAGCCCAAAATAGACCTAAAATTACTTCGCTCTTCCTTCGATCTTAATCTCCTTATCTTCGCTTGGATACGAGTCTTGTTTTTGTCCCTTTCAAACTTTCTTGTTCTTGAGTGAGTCCCCTTCAAATGAGGTCAATGGTTTTATATATAGGTTTCTTGACACATCCTTTTAGGCCGACTTGAAGTGTCCTTAGGCTGACTTGTTGCTCCATGAGACTGATGCTTGCATGTTTGATATGGTCTTGGAAGGTGTTTTAAATCTAATTTGACCCAAATAAATTTTATTACAATATATAACATGCCCAAATGGGGCATTCATACATGAAAAAGACTCAATGACTCTATGACAAACCTAGAAGCACTCAATGGGTGCTTTGACCAATAAAAATAAATTCTCTTGAACATGAAACCCATGCCTCAAGACTCACAATAATAAATTTATTTTTCTCTTTTCATTAAATTCATGAAATCATGATTACATCTGTCATTATGAAGACAGAACCTAGTTACATATTGCAACACTCCCTCTTAACTAGGGAGGTACTCATAATCCATACATGGTACTTGGACATTGAAGAATTCTCATAAGAAGAGTGAGATTGGTAATCCATTTGTACAACATCATATCATCCAACATTGTCACATAGCAAGGGCTTGACTAACAACTCTATCTCTCCATAAGATCAAAGCACAATGTTGGTGAGAACAATGATTTATAGACACTCTCATCACTGTCTCTCTTGGAACATACCCCACTCGAGTTCTTTCAGAGTATGTTTCACCATGACTATTCTTGTATTGGATTCCCATGTTGAAATATGTAACTAGGTTTGGTCTTCATAATAACATATGTAATGTTGATTTTATGTATTCAATGAAAAGAGAAAAATAAATTTATTATTATTCTTGAGACATGGGATACTCAAGGAAAATTTATTTCGGTCAAGCTTGTTAGAAAATCAGAAGCGAAGAAATATTTTCTTTATATTGATAATTACTTGTGATATTCTTATTTTTTCTTATGTTCCTCTTTTATATTTAGTTCATCAAGCGGTTACCAAAACATTAGCACAAAGATCGCAGACACTAGATGTAGGCAGATAGTCAGGGAAAAGCCCTTATCTAGGGGAAAACCTAGTCAACAACTCTTCCATAATAACTTCACGAGATAATGCAAGACTCTACCCCTCGACACAGACTTCCTCCACACCAAGTTCTACTTTTCTTCATTCTATAGATGATAGACCTTTCAACAATAAATTCAACCTAACAAAAACAACTTGTAGCAACAACAAAAATTCGATCCAGCAACAACTTCGACCCAACAGTTAGCCCAACAACAACTTTGACTCTGTAGTTAGTCCCGCAACAACTTTGACCCATCAGTTTGCCTAACAACAACTTCGACCCAACAATATCTTCGTCCTTCCAACAAATATCCCAGTAAATCCACATGAGTGAGAGAGACAAACCCAAAAACTTTGATCTTCCTTCCAACAACTTCACACTTTTTTATTTTTGCTCTTCTTCTCTTAGATATCGTTCTGGTGAGTGTGAGTACTCCAAATGAATTCAAACTGCTTCAATATATGGCTTTTGGTGAGGTCAAATTACTCTGTTTGAGGTTGACTTGATCTCCTTGAGGCTGACTTGATGTGGTGGTGACAAATGACTTATTTGACTCAATAATAAATCTTTTAACATGATTCAAAAGCCCAAGAAGCGTCTCTTTAAATTGAAAAATGACTCTAATGACTCAGAATAAATCCTAGAAGTCCTTAATGGGGACTTTGACCTAAAACATGATGACCCAAGCATGAAACCCATATTTTAATATGTCATATTAATAATAATAAAATTTTATTTTTCTTTATTTTGCTGAATACATTTCATTATGACTCAAATACAATTATGAAGACCAAAACTAGTTACATTCTTCAACACTCCCTCTTAACTAGGGAGATATTCATATATACATATACAAGTACATGGAAGATCTCAAAACGGATGAACCATGAAGAGATTAGGCACTTACGGTGCCATGGACTAGATTCATGACCAGGGAAATCTATTCGAGTGGGACTCAGATGGACTAAAGCTTCCAACCTCTCTAGGTACCATTAGGCTTACTTACTAACCATCAACCCAGGGACTTAGGTGGGTAATACAAGGTCAGATCTCTATGACCAACGACACCCTCCCTACTACTTCGGAAACTAAACATCAACACATATGCCGACCAGATGTACTCCTAGTTATTTTACACACATAATGCCTCAACACATCAAATATCTCTAACCTCAAGCACACTTTTCAAAAACTTCGATAGATTTACCTGAACAGTCACAACCCCAATCAGTAACAACTTTCCAAATACTCATGAGTAAACACACTTCTAACATCTTGATGCTGATTCACAATTTATCACAGTAGGACTTAGAGGTTTCCCAAACAAATCTTGACAGAAGGTTTCCTCAATCATTAAGATTTCCTTCCTACTTCACATGCAACAACCAAATCCTTCTTTCCTTCTTTCAACAACACCTCAATATTCATTCTCCAATTTCTTCTTCAAGGTATCCATCATGAATATAATATACCCTTCCTCTCAACTCGAGAGATATAATCTTTTCTTTATCCAGGATCCATCTTAACTTAAGGAGATCAACTTATTTTTTCATTACATTAGATAATATGGCTTCCATCCTTCCTGATCATCATAACTTTCTTCATCATGCTTATCAAATCAAATTTACTTACGAACATCTTCAACATCTTGATTATTATGTACGTGCACAACTTAGATAGTAAGTACAACCAATACAATTATAAAAGAATGAACCTAACTATATCAATATCATACAATAATGGAAGCATTATACTTTAGACATCAAATACCAAAACTTATATATGTTCACAATCATCAAGAGACACATACTTTTATACATCAACTTCTTTTGCTCGGATTAGGTTATAACCCCTAGATCACATTAACAACTCGATCAAGATATCAATCTCATTATATATAGGGTCTCAATATTTCTTCCAGAGATATGACATACTCTACTATAATATATTGCAAACCCTAGAAGCAATTCAGACAAGTATAGTTCTACAATGCATCAAACAACTTTAGAATTCATATATTAATCTTCTACTATGATTTAATGCAAACCCTAGATTCCATACATGAGACACTAAGCCTTAGATGTCAACAAATAAAACCAAGCACAAGACAATATAAGGTTTCAACGATATGACCAACTTCTACTAGGGTTTGCTGTAAACCCTATATTTTATCATCATAATGGAAACAATATTGCCATATCCTAGAATATCAAACTTCTATTAGGGCTTAATTGCAAATCCTAGAACTTACCAACGAATAGGTTAACACATATACATATCTAGGATAATCATGCACAAGCATATCATAACATATTTCAGACAAACCCAAGACAAAAATATCAATACATTTAAAGTTAGACATATAACAATCTTGATTAGGCTAGGGTTTTGATCAGAAGAACAAACATACACCTAGGATTTCATTCCTAAGAGCTTACTCTCGATACATAAGGGTTTTTATTCATAAAACCTAATTTACCAAAGCTTCAAGGTCTAGGAATACATGACCATTCAACCCTAAAGGGCTAGGGTTTCCATTCCAAGCCTGAAATTACCATCAAAACCCCAAACTTCAAAAGAATAATATTTTCTAGGTTTCATTAGTAACCCTAAGTAGACTAGGGTTTTCACATTATTATTGACATACCCTTAGTTTAGGGTTTTACAGAGAACCTATTAGGGTTCCAAAAACATAATGATTTTAATGAGGGTAGATTCAATCTAATGATTAATCTCCAAAACAAGAATCTCTATGATTCAAGGGTCCTAGACATAATACTTGTGAGTAATGTAAAGAAAATTTCTTAGAATGAATGAATATACCTTTATCATGAAGAGAAACAAAAATTATAGTTTAAGGCATAACTTTGAGTTAGAAAAACCTTATAGGATATTAATTCCAATGATTTTTCTTGTGAGATCTACTCCATATCCCTTGAGCATATCAACAAGATTTTTCTAAACAACGAAAATATAGAAGGAAATGTTATTAGCATCTACTATAAACACATCTAGATAAGAAAAGGAAAAACCAAATATGAAAGATTATACACGGAGTAAGATACTTATCTTTGGAAAATGGTGAGGGCTCCCTCTTAATCCAATCTTGAGGGATACCTATAACTTTAACAAAACAATTCAACAATGTTTTTCCAAAGCATGTTAAACCTATAAGTAAAATAATTCAAAACTTAGAGTATAAGGATAGAGTCCCTAAGAGTCCCTAGCAAATAATTCTTTGACTTTGGACTCTTCCTTCTTGTTCTTCTTTGGAAATCCTTCATCAAAAAAACATTTGCATATTCCCTTTCTTTTTTCTTGTTTCTCAGATTCTTAGGACAATCACTTTTATAGTGACCCATCTTGTGACAATTGTAGCATTCAATTTTGGATAGGTATATATTCCTTCTAGGTCCTTTAGGCTTCTTGAATGATCCTTTGTTCTTGTGATGAGTGGAATAAGCATTCAAAAATTTCTCCTCTTCATTCTGTTTGTTGCTTACTAGTGAAATTCTGACTTCTTCCTCGCTGCATGCATTCCATAGTTGTTCGAATGTAGGAGTTTCCTTCAAACTTTTTAGACCTGATGAGAAGGCACTCCAAGATGTTGGTAATCCTAGAACTGCAGTGATTACAAGCTCCTTTTCTGGTACTATCTCATCAATTGCTTGGAGTTCATCTCTTAATCTACCTATTACAAATAAGGATGCCACAATATCTTCTTTTGTCATCTTTATAGATCTTATTTCATTCTTAAGACTTTCTATTTGACCAAGATTCTTGATTGTGAATAGTTTGGATAATGCCTCATACATCTCTTGAGCATAATATATGTTGGATATATATGGAATGAGGTTATCCTTTATTCCATCCACCATTAATGTCATGGACAATATTTTTGTTTCCTTGAACTTTTCCTTTTCTGTATCACTTGAATCATTTGTAGTATTTTTTCACCTTTCCTTTGACTAGATCCAAAAATTTATTCTTCTCGAGGATGAGGTCTATCCTCTTCTTCCATGCCCTGTAGTTGGATGCTCCTAATTTTTGTTATCCCTTCATTGAGTTAGACATTGTCGTTGAAAATGGTAGACTTGAATTCTTATATGATCCTTTCGATGACCCGTATTCAAACTTCTTATTCTCCTTTTAATAAATCTTTGAGCTATCTTTTTCTTCCTTCTTCACCTTAGCTCTGATACCATGTTAGAAAATCGAAAAGGCACAAATATTTTCTTTATATTGAAAATTTATTGTGATATTATTTTGTTTGCTTATGTTCCTATTTTATCTTTAGTTCATCAAGAAATTACTAAAACAATAGCACAAAGATGACAAACACCAGATGTAGGTGGAAAACCAAGGAAAAACCCCTATCTAGGGGAAAACCCAGTCAACAACTCTTCCTTAATAAATTTGTGAGATAATCCAAGACTCTTGACCTAGGCACAAAATTCCTCCACACCATGTCAACCTTTTCTTCCTTCTGTAGATGATAACCCTTTCAACAATAAATTCGACCTAGCAACAAAAACTTGTAGCAGCAACAAAACTTCGATCCAGCAACAACTTCAACCCAACAGTTAGCCCAACAACAATTTCGAACCAACAATATATTCATCCTTCCAAAAAATATCCTAGTAAATCCACACGAGTGAGAGAGAGATAAACCCAAAATGTTTGATCTTCCTTTTTCCAACAACTTCACACTCTTTTTTTTGCTCTTCTTCTCTTAGATATCAAACTTGTGAGTGTGAGTACTCCAAATGAATTCAAACGATTCAATATATATAGGATTTTGGTGAGGTCGAATTAATCTGTTTGGGGTCGACTTGATCTCCTTGAGGCCAACTTGGTGTAGAGGTGACAAATTATTTATTTGACTCAATAATAAATATTTTTACATGATTCAAAAGCCCAAGAAGGGTCTCTTTAAATGGACAATGACTCTAATGACTTAGAATAAATCCTAGAAGTCCTCAATGGGGACTTTGACCTAAAACATGATGACCCAAACATGAAACCCATGCTTTAATAAGTCATATTATTAATAATAAAATTTTCTTTTTCTTTCTTTTGACGAATACATTTCATTATGATTCAAATACAATTACGAAGATCGAACCTAGTTACATTCTTCGAAAAATCTCCCTGAGAGCTTCTAGGATTTTTCATTGAGCCTATAAAGTCAAAAGAGTCATTTTCATGTATGAATAACCCTTATTGGGCATGTTACACATTGTAAGAAAATTATTTGAGTCAAATTAGAGTCAAAAGAACCTGCAAGACCATGTCGCACATGCGAGCATCAAGTCGACCTAAGGACATGTCAAGTCAGCCTAATAAGAGGCTCAAGGAAGCTTATATATAGGGCACTCAACTTCATTTGAAGATACTTCACACTCATACACAAGTTCGATGAAAAGGACAAGAAGAAGCGCGAAGAAGAGGAAGAAAAAGAAAGGAAGAAAAGTCAAGCAATTTTGGATTTGGACACGTACAACCTGACTTATGATGAGCTTCAGAAAAATATTGTACAAGTGAGGAAGAAACATTTTCCGGAAGACCTCGCTTCTCTTGCATTCATCAGAGAAAGGGTGGTCGTGACAGATACTAGAAGAAATCTAGGTGCCATTTACGCAACCAACTTGGCCTTCGCAGATGCTTCAAATTCAGATATGGACTATTTGATGGCCGAGAACAAGCAATTGGCAAAGAACTTACAGGCTGTTAGGCAAGAAGTTAAACAACTCCGAGTATAGTTACAAAAAGTAGCTCCTACACAGGTCTATCTAGAATACCTGAAGGCAAGGATACTCAATGAAGTATCAACACTGAGAGAGACCATGAAGAGTATTTATGAGGAGCTTGTTACCATGCATAAGACAATTGCCCACTTGTATGGGTTGCAGCAGAAGTGTAAATGTTATGTCAAAAATCTCAAGGCTGTGCAATCAAATATTATTGCTGTGCATGAATGGTCAATGCAATACAAAGGGGCACCACTTGAATTGAGAAAGAAGACAAGACAAGAGGCATAGTTAGAGAAGGAAAAGGTTCAAATGCTCATATAGGATAAAAAACAACTCACCTCGTTCATTGCCAACACTTAGGCCTCATAAGCACGTTTCTGCAACAACTTGGACTTCTTGGTGAAATCGCACGGGATCCCATCAGTCAGCTCACTCGTGGAGTTCAAGTGCAGGAATCAGGCCATGTAGGAGATTGAAGAATACTTGGAACAATTGAGACATGTAGCCATCATGGAAGATCTTGAAGTAAACATACATAATATTCCCTATCCAAATCAACATAATGTTGCTCTTGCTCAAGAAGGAAACACAAACCTATTCCAAGTCAGTGTACCTGGATGCCATGGAGGCTAGAGTCTGCTTCCAACTTGACATCATTGCACAATTTGGGGATTTCATCGCCCAATACAAACTTGGCACTGTTATGTAACCGAGAAACACAAAGCAGAAGTTGCTGAGTTGGAGTTTCCCCAAAATCAAGCTTAACTGTTTTGTCTTATTAGGATGTCTAGTTGGCTCTACTTAATTTTTTCTTATATGGGTACGCGTGTATTATAATATTTTTTTTATAATTAATTTGTAAATGGAATTGCAAGTGTCAATATTGGAATGTGAAGAGTCGTGATGAAATGAATGTAAAGAGTCATTTTGTAAAGAAGTTGAAGGGTCATGAGGGAAGTCCAAGAGTCACAAGGGAAAGTGAATAGTCACCCCTTTTTTTATAAATAGACCCTTATAACTCATGTAAAGGGATTTTGGGGAGCCAAGCTTTTGGCTAGGTTTTTAGCTTAGAATCAGGAGCTTGGGAGCTTTTGAGAGCCTTGGCTTCTACGTAGCTTAGAGGGAGTATATTTCTTGGGAGGAGTAGGTGTTGAATTCATGTTCCACTATTGGGGCTAGTGGTTCATCAATGGTATATGTATGATTAGAACTTTCACTAAATAAAATCTCAAAGCCTACACATTTTCATGCATATGTTGTGAATATATTTGGACTATTCTTGTTATGTTTTCAATGTATGTTATTTAACTTATTCTTATGCTTATGAACTATTTTGTTTGCATTGGTACGACTCTTGTTGAATATGTGTTGTTATTTAATTACATCATTATTTACTTGTGAACTATTTCGTAGATTAGCTTGTAATGTATTTATGCTCGTGTGTTCCTTTCAAGTTGCGTACTATTACAAGCTTCTAAGGGACTCATTCATTTTCCCTTTGTATGTTAGAATCTCCATGAATTGCACTTAGAGTCACACACTTGTTCCCACCAAAGTCACCTTACACCACTTTATGTGTTATTGTAGTAAGGACACATCATTAAAACCAACTGCATCGACAACCAGGGTGTATTCTGGATGGGACTCCTACACCAAATGGTGTGAGGTATAATTGGGACTTCATATCGGGGAGATCCCCTGAATGTTGGCGGGTCCAACACCGTCAACATTTTTGGTACTAGAAGGAGGGCCAGATGACAAGTTGAGCCCATGAAGTTTGTTTGAACTTTCCACATCTTTAATGGCTTCTTACCAAATCTTAACCATGACATGTGTTTCCAGAACCAAAAATATGAAAGTTCCAACGGGAATAATCAATGACTTGTCAAATATAAAATTTGATGGCAAGGGTGAAACAACCATTCTTGAGCACACCGCTCGCTTTCTTGAATTCTGCACTAAACACAATATTCATTGGGAGGATGATGCTTGCATGTTGTTCATTCTCACATTCAAAGAGAGCATAAAGGAATGGTGTTACACATTTCCAACTACTTCCATACACTCTTTTGACCATATTATCAAATATCTATTCCATGCATTTGGCAGGTATGATTATAAATATGTTTTCAAGAAAGTCATGCGATTGCAAAAAACACCTGATGAATCTTTTGATGATTTCCACAATCATTTAATTCATTTTTGTTTTGAATTTTATGAAGATGATATTGATTGGAATTTGATGAAAGAGAAATTCAAATTTCTTGTTCATATTTCAATGAATCCACAATAATATAAGTTTTTCGAAAGCCTCCCAACGTAACTTGGTTATAGAGCTCGTAAATATACGACGAACGAAGTCGTTGTTCCAAGTGACTCTTCATTTTCCCCTCATCTAATAGCTCCATTTCCACATGTTGAGGTGGGAGAAATTGAGAGTTCATTTTTTGATTTACCACCATCTTCTCCCACCTACACACTGAGAATTTTAGTGCAGGTTTGGACTACAAATTTGATGTTTGCATGATGCGTTACCTCCTCGTCCTCCATACGTTGATTCCTTTGGTCCTCCTGATTGTGAGTTGTTTGGTTCACCTGTTTCAATTGTTTTTGTTGGTGTTCATGATGATCAATTTTAGGATCAAGTTAGTGTTGAGCAACAAACTTGCGATATCATTTATGATGACTATGTGTGGGAGTCTATCTCTGAACAAGAATCTGCGATGAAGGTTTCTTTTTCTCCTTCCGCACCTCTTCCTCATTATCCTGACATACTCCGCGATTCCATGATTCTTGTTGAATCTCTCAAAGAATCACTTTTTGATGATGTATTTTCCGATCACACTCAGAACTCGTGGGATGTCAGTTTTACAACCGAATGAGGAGAGGAAAAATCTTCTCTTTTTGATCTCTCCAATCCATCATCTAATCATCATGAAGAATTAGAGGGTGAAATTTATTGTTTTCAATCTTCCCCTCTTTACGATTCATTAAATCATAAGGATGCTTCTGTTTTTTATCTTGAACTTTCTGATCATGTTTTTCGTGATCTTTTCATTGATTTAGTTGGTCACGACTCTGATATTTCCACAATTGATATTTCTAAGCCACCGATTTTTGATGATATGCCTTTCGATGTTTTGGAACTTCCACAAGATGCCAAGGCACTTCAGCTCGAGGTGATGGTTATGTCAAGTTCTCACAGTCTTGAGACTAGTTCCAATTCTGATCATAATAACACTTCATCTTTCAAGGCTCCTCATCACTCCTCCCCACAAATTGAAAATCAGTGTATATCTCAATTTTCATATCCTTTATCTGTTTTGCACAATCCCGTTGCTCAATCATTAGAGGAGTAATACCTGGTGGGCTCTGTTGCAAAACGTAAGTTTTCTTATTTCTTTATGTTCACACAGTTTAGAATTCGAAAGTTTGTTCCTACTTGTCATGTTGTCGCAACTTTTTTGAACACCATAATGCTTCCATAGAGTGTCTTTCTTGACCTTTTCTTTTGTATTTCTTTGTGCACACCTTAAACTTCGAATGTTATGGTATGTATCACTTTATCGTTATTGTTTCTTGTTATTTTTGAATATCATTCTTGAAATACATGCCCTCGCCTATATAGGCCAGTCGATGCATCAGTGGTTACACTGGAAATTTCATTTTACGTGAGCTTGAACTATTCTCGGTTAGTGTAGAAGTAGGGGACGTTTGTTTGTTTTCTCTCTCTGTTTTGTTTTGATTTAATTTCTGCCCCACTCTTTCCTTTTCTTTCAATTGTAGGATATCTTCTGCATGAGACTGTGTTTGGTTTCCGAAGTAGGCATGGTGAAGTTCAAGAGGAAGTCGTGCTACTGTTAATGCTTGGTTATCTATTTATTCCCTCTCTTTGCGTGAATCTTGCATATTTTATTCGACGATATTTTGATGGAAAATATGTTATTTCTTGGAGAATACCAAAGTGGAATCACAATGCTTGAGTTTATAACTAGTACCACCTACTATAATCAATATTTTATAAGTTTTGGTTCCTTCTCAATTGAGTCGAGTAGAGTAAGGATGGGAAGAAACTTAAACAAGTATGTCATAGGTATATAAATAGATTTGTATGAAGGGACAACCTCTTCTGCTCTCAATAAGTCAGGATACCTTTTTTTCCCTATGGAATCAATAAGTTCTTATGCACAATTCTTTGAACCAAAAAAAAATAAAAATGAAAAAATATAATAAAGGGTGAAAGAAGAGAAAGGATGACTGCACAGAGAGGTGAAGCAAGCAACACCGTCGTGGTAGTTTCGAGACTCACTGGCAGCAGAGCAATGTTTATGTCCCTAAAGTGACTTCGTCGGGGTATTGTCCAGGTCTACTGGCAGCGAAGCAACACCATAGATGAAAAATAAGACTCTGACACTTATTTTACTTGTATATATATATATATTATATATATAATATATATATATATAATAATATATATATTATATATATATATAATATATATATTATATATATATATTATAATATATATATATATATATATATATATTATATACTCGTCCCAAATAGAAACAATTGAGTTTGACTTGACTTGGTTAAGTGTGCCACTGATAAAGAGAATGGTAGGGACTATATTTTTAAAGAAAGCTAAGTGAAGAAGCTACGACGATCAATGAATTGAAAAATATTTCCTGAAGAGTTAGACCTGTTTTGCATGAGACGAGGTCCATAAAAAGAGCTAGAGTTCTACCAGTGTGTTGCAAAGTGTTGTACTTGCTACAACCACCCTCCAAAATTTTGCCCATGCTTTGATTTTGCATCATTCCTTCTGTCCACAAGAGCTTATCTTTTACTTTCATCAAGTATTCATGCTATGCTTAGACTTATATTTTCATGCTTTTCTTGTGATGTACTGATCCCAACTTGATATCTTTCTAACACAAGCTAATTCCTGACTTGACCTTGTAGCATTGTTGGGCTTGCCTCTAGAAACTGTGCAGTCTTGGAAGGCAAACCAGTCTTGCCTCTAGAAACTACATAATTATTCTTGGCAGGCTAGCCTTGAGCATGAAAACTGTGTAATTATGGATGTCTTGATGATGGAAATTGTGCAGAGCATCCCTTGAAGTCAGAAACTGCACGATGCACTGAGTCAAGAAGTTGCCTAATCATAGGGAATTGTGTAATCCTTCTTTGCAGTGTGCATGCAAGTTTCCCGAAAAATAAAAGAAGAAAAAAATTAAAAAAACATCCCTAAAAAATAGGGATTCAATAATTAGTTTCCTGAAGGTGGCACACTTACTATTTTTGGAACTTTCCATCAAGCGTCACTTTTCCCTTGATTTTAGGCATGTGCGTCATAAAATGTAATCGGTCTAGATATATATAATGCATGCCCCTAGAGCTCATTTGTACATTCTATCTTGGATCTCTAGCATTCCCAAGGAGATCAAGGAGTCTTTAGTGGAGTTTGCGGCGCTCTTCCGAGTGAGTTTTGCTTTTGTTGCTTTTTTGTCATCTTTTGTCATTTGGCTTATGTGAGTGTTGTTTTAATTGTTTCTTTTCATGGTTACTGGAATTTTAATGTATATTAGGTTGTAAAAGTGTTGGTTAGGCTCGTCATTAGCCTTTTACAAGTGTCACATTAGTTTTCTTGTTTTTTCCCAACAATGGTCCTTATTTCAGTGACTCTCCATGCATGTTTGTTTTTCCTTTTTCATGTTAATATTCCGCACTTGTTTTGCATCAATATATCCATACTTAGTCAAACTGCACTTTAACTTGCACCATCACTCAGATCTGTTAGTTTTCCACACTTAGTTCGGGCATATCTTCCCTTCCACTACCCATGTATCACCTTATCTAGCTGGGCATTTCACAAGTATGAAGCTCAAGTTCTCATCTTGGCCTCTGAGACTGTGTAATGCATAGTACCAAGCTGACCCAATTGCACATTTTGTAGTTCCAGGGTTCAAGCCCTCACCCTTGGCCATTGAGACTGCACAATGCACAATCTCCACCTCACTCTGCCTAGGAAGAACTGCACATTGTGCAATGTCTAGCCTTAGGCTGCATCATTGGCTATTGAGACTGTGCAATGTGCAGTTCCCACAACTAGTCTTTCTCCCTCACCTCTAGAATTGCACAATTTTCCTTATCATTCCATGTGGTTGTTACTTGATCTTGCTTTGAAATTTAATTTGCTGAAGCTAATTTTTATCTGCCATGAGTGCTTTTCCTCCCACAGGTATTGTAGATGTTGGGCACTTCTCTTCATCATTCACTCTTATCATTGCACCCAAGAGAAATGCTTCAGAGGATACCACAAAGAGCATCAGTGGAGAGTATGCAAGTTTACTCAGACACTCAACTGTTTCTGGAAAAGGAATCATATATCACATGGAAGAAGCTGAATGAAATTTTCTCAGCAAGAACCTTCAAATAAGATCTAGAAGACCGACAAGTGTGTGTCAATGTCCAGAAGTCAAGGTTACACAGGATTGCATGTAGATATCTAACTTTTCCATGTGCATAAGTTGTTAGCTAGATACTATCCCATATAGAACCAAATACTATGACTCTCAACAGTTCCAACAAATAGAGGCTTTCTTCTTTTCTAGCAGCAAATTATCATCTCATGTACCATTTTCTTGAGCCAAAATCGCCCATGGATTTTTTCTTCTATGAGAAAACCAACTACTTGATCAGAAAGGATATTGTTAAAGGTTGGGTGAAAGATCCAACAAATTTTCGTCACACACCCACCAACACCTACAAGAAATCTCTCAGGAGGGCTTATCAACACTTGATAGTTTTATGTTGTAGAATCTACAACCATCAAAGCACTGAGACCTTTCCTAAATGTTTAAATTTCTTACTGGACTAGGTTGTCAACGAAGGTAAACCATTTAACTGGTCAGTTTTGTTGGCTCAACAATTTTGGATCCATGTATCTAGCTCCCTTAGTCCTGCCAAGGGTGGGAAAGCTATGTTTTACATGTTTGCTTATCTATTGGATGGAATCTGTGCACACAATGCATTCCTTGGCATGAATTGGACTTCGACACCATGAGAGATTTTCGTGTATGTTTATTGCAAGATATTTTTAGAGTGAAACCACAAAAGAGTAATGGAAAAGCTGATCACTTCCTCATTCCATTGTACAATTTGATCTTTGAGGAAGAGCCACCTTGCATGTCACGTGGGGCAATGGAAGTAGTGTCAAAGATAGTGGATTGGTTTCCCTCATCGAATGAAACTTTCCTCAGGGTGTTTGGTAGACAGAAGTTTCACATCTTTTACCAAGGTATGCCATTGATAAGTTAGCTATGGACGAAGTTGTGTATCATCTTCCCAATGGGTTGTCAACATATTTTCACAGGAAGAAGAAAGTCCCGTGGCCAAATCTTCCCATGAAAATTGGCTTGTAGGAGATCAAGAATATGAAAGTCACAGATACTGAAGGAAAGATGATATAAACGTTTCAATTCAGTACTATGGAATTTAACCCATATGATCCCCAAAATGTTTGTAGAGACCACTATGCCAAGATCCATTTCCAGTGGCTAAGCAGGACCTTTCACTGGCCGGAAGAGTAACCATGGAAGAATTGTTACAATGACTCCAAGTCCTGAAGCCATTCAATTTTTCAGGAACTTCATTGGTTTCTCTATAGTAAGAATTCACTCCGGAGGCAACACCAGTGGAAGAGCACAACCCATTGTGCAAGAAGGGAAAGAGGAAAGTTGTGCACAGTCCAAGGGAAGAGCGAAGCCACAAAATGAAAGCAGATATACTCATTATGAGAGCAGCCACAACATCAGAAAGGAAGAGGAAAAAAAGGATGAAAAAGGTAGAATCAAAGCGGAGGGAAGAATGAGAGCAGAAGAGATTGGAGGAAGAAAGGTAGAAGCAAGAAGAAGAAGAAGAAGAAAGGCGAAAAATAATATCAGAAGAAACAACGTAAAGACAAGATGAAGAACAAGGGTAGAACCGACATCTAGAGGAGAGAAAAAGTTGCAGGAAAGGGAGCTTGCTGAAGAGATAGAGGAGTTGATTTAAATCCAAGACATGGAGGAGGAACCAGAGCCACAGAATCAAGATGTTACTTGATGCCAAGTACACAACATGTCACCATTCAATATCCCCATCCTCCGGAGAGAAAACTCCAAGCAAGGAAGAGGAAATCGTTCCTCTCGATGATGGTCCGACTATGGACACATACAATCTGACTTGTGACGAGATTTAGAAAAATATTGTAAATGCGAGTTAGAAGCATTTTCTGAACGACCTCGAATCTCCTGCATTCATAAGAGAAAGGGTGATCGTGATAGACATTAGAAGAAATCTAGGTGCCATTGTCGCAGTCAACTTGGCCTTTGTAGGTGCTTCAAAGTCAAATACAAACTACGTAATGGACGAGAAAAAGAAATTGATAAATAAATTACAAGCTGATAAGCAAGAGGTTGAACAACTACGAGCATAGTTATAAAACACATCTCCCACACAAGTCTATCTGGAAGAACTGAAGGTAGTGATAATCGGTGAATTATCAACACTGGGAGAGACCATGTGGAGTCTTTATGAGGAGCTTGTTACCATGCATAAGGAAGTTGTCCACTTGCATGGGTTGTAGCAAAATTATAAATATTATGTCAAAACTCTCAAGGCTGTGCAATAAACTATTGATGTCGTGCATGAATGGTCAAAGCAATACAAAAGGGCATCACTTGAATTGGGAAAGAAGACAAGGCAAGAGGTAGAGTTGGAGAAGGAAAAGGTTCATATGCTCATCCAAAACAACAAACAACTCACCTTGTTCATTGCCAACACTCAAGCCTCATATGCACGCTTGTACAACAACCTGAACTCACGAAGATCAAGTGCAAGAATAAGGTCAAGCATGGTATTGAAGAATATTTTGAACAATTAATACAGGTATCCATCAAGGAATATCTTGAAGTAAATAGAAAAAATATGCACACTTACATTGGTGGCCCTGTCCAAATCAACATAATGTTGCTCCTGCTCAAGAAGGAAACACAAACCGGTTCCAAGTTAGTGTACCCAAATGGCATGGAGGCTAAGGTCCACTTCTAGCTTGACACCATCACACAGTTTGGGGATTTCATTGGCAGTACAAATCTTGGAACCAGTACGTAACCGATAAAAGTCAAGTGGAATTTGTTGAGTTGGAGTTTCCCAAAATCAAGCTTAACTGTTTTGTCTTATTAGGATGTCTAGTTGGATCTACCAAATTTTCTCTTATATGGGTACGAGCGTATTATAATATTGATTTGTAATTAATTTGTAAGTGGAATTACAAGTGTCTTTATTTGAATGTGGAGAGTCATGATGTAATGAATGTAAAGAGTCATTTTGTAAATAATTTGAAGGGTCATGAGGGAAGTCCAAGAGTCACAAGGGGAAGTGAATAGTCACCCCTTTTATTATAAATAGACCCTCATAACTCATGTAAAGGGATTTTGGGGAGCCAATCTTTTGGCTAGGATTTTAGCTTAGAATCAGGAGCTTGGGAGTTTGTGAGAGCTTTGGCTACTTCGTAGCATAGAGGGAGTATCTTTATTTGGAGGAGAAGGTGTTGACTTTATGTTCCACTATTGGGGCTAGTGGTACGTCAATGGTATATGTATGATTGGAACTTTCACTTGATAAAAGCTTAGAGCCGACACATTTTCATGCATATGTTGTGAATATGGTAGGACTATTATTGTTATGTTTGCAATGTATGTTATTTAACTTACGCTTATGTTTATGTACTATTTCATTTTCATTGGTACAAATCTTGTTGAATGTGTTGTTGTTTAATTCCATCACTGTTAACTTGTGAACTATTTCGTAGATTAGCTTGTGATGTCTTTATGCTTATGCGTTCCTTTCAAGCTATGTACTATTACAAGCTTCTAAGGGATTCACTCATTTTCCCTTTGTGTGTTAGAACCTCCATGCATTGCACTTGACTTTCCATAGAGTCACACATTTGTTCCCACCAAAGTCACCATACACCACTCTATGCATTATTGTAGCCAAGGCACATTATTAAAAACCAATGCATCGAGAATCGAGCCATATTTCGGATGGGACTCCTACACCAAATAGTGTGATGTCTAATTGGGATTTCATATCGGGGAGATCCCCTTAATGTTGGCAGGTCTAGCACTGGAAACACACTCATCATTCCACATTTTCAGCTATTATTCAAGTGCAAGAACATGGCATCATTTATGGAATATCATGTTTGGATGGGGAGTTAGAATGATGTTATGTTGATGGTTGCAGATGGTTATGCATTTAGGGACATGCAGGAAAAATGCTCTATCTTTAGAGATGAACCTTGTAATGTTTAACTTTCCTTAGTAGTTGATGGTGTTAATCTCTTTGTAGAGATGATATCCGTTTACTTAGTGTGGCCAATTTTTGTTTTAAACAAATAATCTTCCTCCTTAGATGTCAGTAAAGGAGGAACATACAATGTTAACATTAATAGTTTTAGGTATTTATTTTCCAACTATATGCAACATTCAAATTCATTTTTATTGGTTGTACATGTTATGATGTATCTATAAGGTAACCAATGCATTTATATTTTGAAATAAGTAGACAAATATAAAATTAGAAATATAGAAGTTGATAGTAACCCTCTTATTGATGAACTTAAAATTTATGGGTTGGGATCACTATGCACAACATATCCAAACCAATAGGGAAAATACAATTCCAATTCTATGGATTACATACATGGAAGATCCATGATGCACCTAGGGTAATAGATTTTTGTGGTATTTAAAGTGCACTCGAACATTAAATCATCTTTGATTATGTGTAATCTTATTAATTATTTTCAGTTTACTAATAACTATTTTATATCTTATAGAGATATAAACAAAAGGTAAATATGGTTTTCGAATATGTGGTCTCAAAATTGCATCTTTACATTTAAGTAGCTTAGGAAAGGAAGTGTATGATAACTATAGATATTTCCTCCCTAACAGTTATATATACCAAACAACATGAAAAATCATTTTAAATGGAAATGATGAGAATACAAATAAAAATGAAAATAAATAAACAAAAAACATTGAGAATGACACTTAAATGGTGGAAGAAATCTAATTGTAAAAGTTATTGTGGCAAGAAATTGGTTTTAATTACATTCACATAAGAAATAATTTCCTTATAGTTCCATTGAATCATATACAATGAGCACCTTCAAATAGCTCATTTGTTTGAAATAGTGCATGTTGGGAAGAATGGGATATAATTCCTATGGGTTAGAGGGAAGGAAAGGAATAAGAAAGATCAAATTACCGAAGTTAAAAGTGACATCGAGCTAGCCAATGGGATGTAACATTTGAGTTAATCTTCTAGGGGTGGACAATACTAATTATTCCATGGTTAACAAAGGAAGAGAGCAATGAGACGAAAATCATGGGAGTTTTGAGGTCTAAAATGGGCCTCCTAAGGAAATTATAAAATAATAGTGGAAATAATAAAATAATATTAGATTACATCATCAAATTTTAGAGGGAAAAAAGAAAAAACTATTTTTTCAACTCATATTTTCAATTCGCCCTATGAGTTAACTCAAATTTTGAGCGGAAACACTCGTTGGATGCATAATTTGATTCCTCATCCATAATTTTGATGGTCCCTGCTACACAAAAAATGAAAACTACAAGAAAAACGTGATTGCAATCACGTTTTTATGTATTTTTCATTTTTCATGTCGTAGGGTTCATCGAAAGTATGCAACATGGGTACTCCTTGGATGAGGAATTAAATTTTGCATCTAACGAGTACTCTCAATCGAAATTTGAGTAAAACCTTAGGGAGATAAGTTTAAAATACAAGTTGAAAACATAGTTTTATTATTTTATTATCTTTTAATCTTTTTACTTTTTTATTCTAAAAATGGTGAATCATCCTCCATGGTTGACATCATCTTCTCGAACCCTATTGGTTCTTATAAAGTTTATTTTGGTTGTACATTTTTCTTAGGAGGCCCATTTTAGACCTCAAAATTCCCCTAATGTATGATGTATGGAACAATAAATTTCCCATCTTATTTTTTAGAAACATTAAAAACACCATGTTGCAAAACATGTTGTAACAACCCCTAGTTGATTTTCTATGTAAATAAATTAATACCAATGTCATGGGCTATCTATTCCAAGTTGAGTAATCAGGTATCACTTGTGATTAAATAATGGCTATGGAAATCGACAAAGGCATTGGAAAAGTGAAAGTGGTAATAATTGACATTTTATTTATGAAATAAAGGAAAATATGAGAAAAGGAAGGTGTAGAGACAAATATTTGCATAAGAGGGAAATTGAAAGAAAAATGAAGAAAATAAAGGCCTTAATGATAAAAATACTTATGAGGATCAATTCATAGCTTTCACTGGTTAACCTTTTGTCATTTTAGCTTTGGAGCTCTCTTTCATTCTCTCATTCTCTCATACTCTTGCACACTTAGAGTATTCTTGGAGCATTCTTAGAGCACTTTGGCATACATTAGATTTGGAGAAAGAAGGAAAAGGAAAGTAGGAACGTGCAAGGGAACATGTGGATCAACAACTAAAGTTGGATAGCTTTTCAGGTGACAGATTGCATGTGTGATTTCCCTTTTGATTTTTGGATGCATGGTATATGCATGTGATTTTTTGGTTGCATGTTGTCATTGACATGGATATTTTCCTAGATTGACAACAGTGTTAGCCTTTCCTTGCCATTTCCTAGATAGCCATGGTGTTGTGGGTTTTTCCACTTGATTGTTTCCTGATTGGTGCTCAAGTGTTGTATGGATGTGGGTCGGAACAAATGCTCTAGAAGCCCAAGAATTGTTGAGAAATATAGCGCATTAGGATTAAGTGATTTCTCTTGTAATGATAACTACTTGCGAATGTCTTTTACTTATTTATATTAGGTTATTTTCTTGACTTAGATTATTGTAGTGTTCCTTTTCATCAAACAACTACCAAATCATAAACAATAAGGAGACAAGAGACACATAATGTAGGCGATTAGCTAGGGCCAAAACCTCTCCAATTTGAGAGGAAAACCCAAACGAATTATTATTCTTATAGAAAATTCAAGGGACAAATATTAAGACCAAGACCCTTGACACAAAAACCTCTCCAAGACCAAGTCATAAGGCCGTTCTTCTTGCCCAAGTGAACACTAGTCAAATTGACTTCTATTACTACAAATTTTGGTTACACTAATCTTTTGACCTTCCTCCATAAATTTTCAATTCTCGGCTACCTAAAACTTCTGCAAAATCACACATGTGGGATGAATTAAGGTTATTGATGATTCTTTCCTTCTTCTCTCGGCTTGAGAGATTCTTCTTATAACCTCATATAGTGCCAAGGAAAATTTTAAGAAACACCCCAAATTTATATGTATAATAAATGGGCGAATCCCCAAGGTATATAGAAAAATGTAATGGCTAGTTTTTCATTGATATAATATACATATATAATTTTTGGCGAATCTTTCACTGAATTATAGAATTTTGTTAAATCTTGGATATTTTTTCACTAAGTTATATGCTATTGCAAATTCTTGGCTAATCTTCTAAAAAAGTAGAAAACATTGTAAAATATTGGTGATTCCTTGATTATATATATATATTATATATATATATATATAATAAGACAAATATTTAGTTAAATTATAATATACTAATTTTCCATGTTTTGGAAAAGAAAAATCACGAGTAATGTTACTCTAGGTTCTTATTATACACTATTGCAAAATTTTTTGCATGCTTTTATCATGTTTTACCACAAAGGTCTTATCACATCCCAAGGGGAAACTAGTTGGAAAGGCACCCCCAAAGGGATGTGATATTGAACTAAAGAAATTATTTTGCTCAAACTTGGTCTTGATGCATCTAGATATCTCAATCATATTTGATGTAATTCATATTCTGTAGGCTTCACATGAAAATAAGGTATATGAATAGCTATCTCAAAATCATGAATATTTACATCGAATTCTTTTGTTTTCTCATACATCACTTTTCTAAAATGTAGATACTTCTCCAATTCGTCGATTTCAAATAAACCAACAACATTAAAATATGGTGCTTCCTCGTCATATGTAAGTTTTCACCTAATTTTTGGACCATAACTATTGTAGTAGTTGTTGCACTTTATTCTATAGTTGACAACTCTAATATTGTTGAATTGGTAAACAATTAATTGAAATTGCACAAAATGAAAAATGAAAATGAATGGAAGATAAATACGTATTGAAACTTAATTTCCTAAATGATGAAAAGAAAGAAGGTAATAACACAAACTCATTAAACGACTACATTTGGTGAGTTAAAAAATATAAACAATAGTCTTTGCATGTTCATTACTTGGAAAAATATGTCACAAAACAATAATCATTAAGGGATTTTTCACTTCAAGAATGGTAGTGCACTAAACAATATATCATTGGTATCAAAGTATAATTACATTAGATGAATGTCAGTCTCAGATAGTAGGACTCCTATGATGAACACATAGGATCCTAGTGCATAGAGCATTTTTCTCTTTAGTTAACTAAGCATATTTCATTTTCCTTTCTTAACAAACAATAAGTATTTTCAATGAAAATATAAAATAAACGTAGTAGATTCTAAAAGGTGAAGATTCTATTGTGACACCACAAAGTGAAAGGAAAAAAAAACTTTCCTTAAATAATCAAATATATAAAGAAAATATTTTATCTTTTATGGCTCGAATTTCTCGTAATGTCTACATTATTCTTTATATGATTTAAAGATATTTTCCATTCCTTGGAACCCATTTTCTTCTTTCATGGTTAACTCTTTTCCATTACCTTTATATTCTCTTTTCATTACTAAACTCACTTCATATTTTATTTCTTTCTTTTTCCTTGATGATGGGGGAGTGTCCACTTGAATATTGGGCATTTCAAATATTAACACAGTTTATTCCAAAAGAAATATTAACAATGGTTGAAAATGTTGATGATGAAGTTTCCTATGATAGAAAACCGTTTAAAAAGGATAAATATGATATGATTCTTGTTAATAGGTTGATTAAGGGATCATGTGAGTTCCCACGAGATATCAACTGATCAAGTAATGCCAGGAATGTTGAAGGAAACTATCAAAGTATGAAAATTAATCATGCCAACATATATGACTTGAAATGATTGGAGCAAGGATTCATTTAGGCATACTTTATATATTCATTATTTGTTTATGATGGAATGCATTTATGATAATGATACCTAGGTGTGATATAATGAAGTAAGAAGCTTTTAGTATGGCAAGATTGTTATAATCCTTTTGATTCAACCATGAATTGGTATCTCATGATTGAGTCACATGACAATGAGTGAATGGGAAACATAATCATGCTATGAATTTGTATAAAACATGAAAGTGAATGCCAATAGAGCTAATTTGTGAGACCATATTGTTGATGGATATGGAAGGATATAATATTGTGCAAGTGTCCAATTGTCTCCTTGCCTATATTGGTGTTGTAAACTTTAAACTTCTTGAAAATAGTGAGGATAACCTATAGAGGAGAGGGTTCTTATGGTAATATAGAGTAGACAAGGGAAGTTCCTTGTAATATTCCTAAGGTATAGATGGGAGGTGACTAGATGATGTGTTGAGGTGTTGGCTAGACCTTCCAACTAATGATGGTGGAATACATGGTATAGAAATGTAGTACTTTGATATCAAGCGATAAAAATAGATTGTGTAGATGTGATCATGAGTATTGATACATTGGTTTATTGGAATAAATATTTATTTTCATCTCGTAATGGTAGGTATGCTAAGTAACCCATGTACATTGAATCATAGTTCCATTCCATTGAGTATGATTAACAACTAAAAATGATTGAATTATTAGTTTGTTAATATTATTTTGAGAGAACCTCATGGATGGTAGTAAATATTGAAAGAAAGGATTATACACATAGATAATTACTTTTATTTGGCTGATTGAAAAGTTTAGGTTGTAGGTAGAATGGTCTCAAATATGAAAATGAGTGTAATTTTGTAAGAAAGATTAGCTGCTACAACACACAAGAGCCAAACACTATGAGAAGGAATCTCATACTTATGAAATATGATATTATTTATGAATTAGACTTGGATTTTATAAGTTGTATTAGTATGACTAAATATATATATATATATGGTAATTGTATGTGTATGATACATGGTAGATGATGGCTATTGAAGATGGAAACCCTCGAAGAAAGGCCATTGTTAGGACAAATGAACCTTGTGATTGCCACATGTTATATACTACTAGTAGATGTCTAGTAGTAAGTTAGTACTCTCCTTACACGAGAAATCCTTGACAAGATGGATCACTGAAGGGATTGTTTAGTAGAGAAGGGGACATCTAAGCCTAGAGGGTGAGTGTATCAAGGAGGAGGAAACTTAAAATTTCATGTGGGATGGTGGCTAGAATGTTTTGGGTGAGTTAGAAAGGATAATGCAATTAATTATTTCTTATGGAAGCCATTATATGGGATATATGCATATCCATAGAGATAAGTATTAAATAAAAAATATATACATATATTTGAATATATGCTTACATCATGAAATTGAGAAATATTGTGCATAAGATAAGTGTTTCTTGATCATTTCTATAATATGTATGCTTACTTGATTACTAATGTAGGCATATGTTTGAATGTTGAAGTTTGACAGTAAACCAAGATAGTGAATAGGATGGCACTACAAATATAACTGAAGAATGAGGAAAAGAAGTGTTGTTAATGAGAAGATAATATTTATGATTGTGTTATTTGAAGGGGGATATGATAGAATGTCCTAGTATTGAATCCCATTGATTAACTATACTTAATTATGATTAAATGTTCAATTTTGTATAACATGTATATTTTAATTTCCACGCTTTATTTACACCACGAGAAATTTTTTTTATGGCGTTAGCCTCACTCTCTTAAAAATCAATAATAAATCCAATTATTAAATTAAATAAATAAAATCATGAGAATTCCTCAAATTAAGGAGTCTAGTTTGGATGAGAAATTCTCTCCAACTAGCTCTCCTAAATTAGTGTGTAAGTTGAGAAATTGTCTCAACCAAGTGAGTCTAAGATAGACACACTATCTTAAGACCACTTACTCATGTATTTAAATGTATTATTAAATTATTTGAATAATGTGAATTACATGAGCATGAGAGACCACATGATGGCTCTCTGCCTTTTCCGCCAATTTAATTTTTGTGTGTTAATTCGCTGTGCATATGGTTATATGGCTTTGTGATTCTTTTTCATGTAGTATTAGAACTTTTTAATTATTAGAATACTTGAAAATTGAATGACTTGAGTTTTTCCTCGCAGGTTACTGTTGTTATGTTGATCTACCCATAGTTGAATTGGATTGGATCCAACCAATTATGTCATGATCTGAGTTTGCCTATGGTAAGCCGATCAGAGGAGTCTGCTTCGAAGTTTAGTTTTCCTGCGCAACGCAAGTGTGGAGCATTGGAGCATCAGACCTGAGTAATCAAGATCATTTTTGGAAACATTAATAGAGAGTTGAAGTTTGTGTGAACCTGAGCCGTGTAGAGGCTTCATACAAGCCCGAGAAGATGTTGCACCAAGGAGCTTTGAGACAACATGGAGTAGATCGTGATGACAGTGGTTCGATGACAATGGTTTGAAAGAGATTGTGCACTGATAATAGATGAAACGATCCATGAACAAATGCGAATGCGAGATTCGGTACAAAAGCCCTGCCTTTGAACTCCCAGACAAATCCTGAGATGAATTTCTAACCCAAGTTTTTGACGAATTCAATGGTGGTTCTTGGGGTTTTGAGTTGCATCCTATTTCATGTAGGAACTAGCAAACCGTATTTGACGAGTTTTCTTTGTATTCAAAAGAGTTGGACATTTTTTCTTTGTCTTCAAAAGCTTGCATTTTATTTGAAGTCACAGTATCGATTAGTTCTTCCATGGCGGTCAGAGTCTGCGAGGTTTGACAATGTAAATCCAGGAATTGTTCTGGCTTTTGGATCTGCTTCAGAACACAATTCTGCAATTATTTTCATTATTTTCACCAGAGTCTCCATTGTAGATGCTGCCTGTTGCGCAATCGATGCTACAACAACAACTGCATCACGTCTCTGCAAAGCTTCCTTTCCTATGGTGCCAAGCGTTCCAGGAAGAGATTTAGGAACAACATTTCCATAAGCAACATGACTAGCGTTGACAACAACATCTGGCGAGGAAATGGATGGCTTTTTTAAGGTACAAGCGATGGGTTTGACCTTCCTATTGGCAACCGGGAGTAGGGTGAGGCTCTTGGATACAAGGAACTGGAGCTCCAGGCACAATTTTGTTGACATAAATAAATTGTCCTACCTGTAATTTACCGCTCAGGACAAGCTCCTGTCGCTCACCCATGAGGGAAACATAAGTTGAATGTCGCCCATCTGAGAGCTTAATTCTAAATCCTTTCTTTGGCCAGAGTTCTATGAAGTCAAGATCTACCGGAAATATTTCTATGACTTGTAGCAAAACCAAACCATGTTCGCCTGTAACGAGCAACTTCAACAAACTGGAGCCAATGTCGCCATGAAGTGAAATCACAATAGATCCAACGTGAAGAAAAAGCGTAGAAGAGAGCGACTTTTCCCAACAAAATGCGTTAAAAATTCAGTTGCGGCCATACTCAACTTCTTCTCCAACGAAAAGGTATACTTTATGAAAAATTTGAAGTGCCTTTTGACTTTTTAAAGTGTTTTGACTTTTAAAGAGATTCGTTCACTTGAAAAAGTGAGTTTTTAAAAGTTAATTTACTTTTTAAAAAGGAACTTTACTAAATGAAATTAATGGGAGTCTAAAAGGGATTGAAAACCAAAATATTTCTTTTTAAGACATAAGGTGTATAAATTTTATGTTTGGAGTGATGGAAGATTTAATGAATTTTTTTAAGATATATGGTGAGAGGGATAAATGTTATTTTCTATGCAATGGAGTAATAAGGGTATAAAGTGTGATTTTGTGGAGTAATAAGGTGAAAATATTTTTTGTATTTGGAGTGATAAGTGAATTTTTTTAGAATTTTTTTTTGTAATCCAAAGTAATATTTTATTTTGAGAGAGATTTTGAGAGTGATTGAGTGAGTGCTGGCAGTTTTTTAAAGACAATTTGACACTAAGGAGTTATCAGTCTGTGCTTGAGATGCCTCACTGAAGGCATTGCCATGATGATGTATTTTGAAGGATAATAAAAAATATCTTTTTGTGGTGATCGTGTCCTAGATTCACCCGAAATTGAATAAGAGGATCATAGGTACACTTTGTGTCGTGAGTGTGCTTGCATGATTTGAGTCGAATTTGTAAAACACTCTCTTTATTATGCTTAAACAAAACAACTACATGCACATAAGCAAGCTTAAGTATAAGAACACTTATTCAAGCTCCTGTAATCAAGATTAAGTTCATAAGCACAAAGCGTCACATCATCAATTTGATAAGATTATCTTCCAAGCAAGCAAATTTCACATCATGTAATCAAAGCAATCAAGTTAAGGATGCTACAACATCAAGCATTTTGAGCCAAGACGACATTAACATCATCAACACTTTTTGTATCACTTGTAGATAAACTTTTTTTAACTGAATTGTACGGATGCATTCTCGGTTGTCATTGACACCCTAATTTGACTTGTTAAGGTGAATACATTAAGTCAAATAAGTCTTCAACTGAGTCATCAAGTTTGAACTTGTCATTTTCGAAAATGTTCGACACCCTTTCCTTTTTTTTACAAATCATCACATTCAGTGAATACATTCAAGAAATCACAAGTGTCAGTAATCAATCAAGCAAGTTCAAGTAAGCATCAAATCAAGCCAGTGTTTAAAACAACCATCATTCAAACAATCAAAGCAAGCAAGTGTGAGAGCAAGTGAGCATGCAACAATCCACCAAACATCAAGCGAGCGAGGTTTACAAATCCAACACATATTAAAAGCAAGCGAGCATGAGTTCCAACAAGTTCACATGGCGAAAAGCATTCAGTTGTTAAATATTCTTAACAATCTGATCCTCTCAACTGCTGAAGACATGGTACAAATCAACAAAACCACTTTTGCTGAAATTCAAGTGCATATTCAACATGCACATGAAACGATTTAGTTCCTTCAACTGGAGTCGAAACTGCAGAGAAATGAGTTGCAAGAGAAGCGTGTTGCTTCCAAGTCTTTGACCAATCCAGAGACAACTGATCATTCGACTTCATTCATCCAACCAGCTTTAAGTGTTGAAGTTGTTCCAGTTCAACTTTCTTCCAAACCCATCATCAAGCCATGGGAAGAAATTCAAAGTAATCGAACTCAACGTGGCTTAGGATATGTAAAAGATAGCGACAATTTCCATATCCCCGATTATTCAAAGCCCATTCAATTCGTCAGTGCCAGATTACTTGACCAAATCACCTCAGCAAGTTCTTAGCAACTTGCAGACCGACGTCAATGCACACAAATGGGAGTTGCAGACAAATAAAAATGCACACAAACTCAAGTTGCAGATAAACCGAAATGTTCTCATTGTCAAAGAACCAGTCATTTGGAAAATCAATGTTTTGATCTCCATCCTTGTAGCCATTGCGGCAAGTCAAATCATACATCAGAGAAATGCTACAACCAACGACAGTTAGCCAGATTGAAGATAAATTATTCATGGATTGATCCCTAGGAATGGTCATCCACAACCAGACGATGTACAAGTTTTACAATCAGATTCACTCACACATATTGTAGCCAATAGTCAATTGAAGATGGTACTCATGCACCTGAAAGCGAGAGTACCACAGTGAAACTCTCCTACACCTGAAGGGGAAGGGGGGGGGGGGGGGGGAGTTCAGAGTTCAGATGTAATTTGGAGAAGATTGCCTCTCCTTTCAGCTGACAAAGGGTGGAAAATGTCAATGAAATTGACAAGTGGTTGTCAGACTGAAAGTCTCGACAACACCAGTGAAGCAGCCAGTGGGCATCTTCATCAGCCAGTGGGCGTTCATCAAATTGTGTCAGTGGACACCGGATGTTGTTTTCAAGGAAAGGGCAGTTGGATCCTTTTGTGGCTTGGCACATGATCGAGTTGTCGAGCGACATTCAGAGATGAATCAGTCATGTAGTTGATTCATGGTCTCCTCATATTGTAGTTTCTTCAACATCCAGCTTTGGTGGTTTTTTAGGCAAATGTTTTTGAGGATCAACTTGAGAACTTGGAAGATGGTTCCTTGTTTGTTTTTGATTTATCATTGAGGGGGGGAATGTTAGCCTCACTCTCTTAAAAATCAATAATAAATCCAATTATTAAATTAAATAAATAAAATCATGAGAATTCTTCAAACTAAGGAGTCTAGTTTGGATGAGAGATTCTCTCCAACTAGCTCTCCTAAATTAGTGTGTAAGTTGAGAAATTGTCTCAACCAAGTGAGTCTGAGATAGATGCACTATATTAAGACCACTTACTCATGTATTTAAATGTATTATTAAATTATTTGAATAATGTGAATTACATGAGCATGAGAGACCACATGATGCTTCTTTGCCAGTTTAATTTTTGTGTGTTAATTTGTTGTGCATATGGTTATATGGCTTTGTGATTCTTCTTCATTTGGTACACTGAATATTGTAAGTATTATCTTTCTTGAAATTAATAAAATAATAGAGCTACCTGAGATAGTAGCACATAAAAAATGGGTTATGATAGCAGGAGATGGGAAAAGTGAGAGGGTACTAGTGGGTTCTACATGCCGAATAATCCTTTGTTTTTCAATTTTCCAAACTTTACTTTGTATCCTTCATCACCATGTTCCTTACTAAAAGTGTAGAAACGTTAACTATTAATCATGGAACACATGTGGAGGTTGTGGAGATGTACACCTTTCAAAATTATGAAATCAAGGTGATAAGTACCTTCATCATGGGAATTGTAAGAGGAATGGTAAAACCTAGATTTTATCACACTTTCATTGAAAAAAATCATGTCCCCACAATAAGCGAAAAAATGAGGTTTTGTGGGGTGTTGAGGACGAGGCGATTTTTTTATTCATTCATTCATCATTATACCCCCAACACATGTGGTTGATGGGGAGGGAAGAAAATCACGATTGGATGTAGGAAATTGACTATAGAGATGAAATGATTCATGTAGTCTTAGATGCACGTATGTGAATAGTTTTAGGGAAGAAGGGATGCTTCATTATTGGTCATTATTGGATTAAGACAAACAACATAGTACAATAAAATGATCACCTAAATGACATAATTAATTTTGGTTCTAAGATGAATGGTGGAGGCCATTTCAGATTCACATGAATGGTGTGTGACCATTATGAACTCATGCAAATAATATTGAAGAGAGATGCATGGGGCTAGACATAATAGAGAACAAATATCATATGGAAAAGAAGTAGGTTATAAGAGAGAAATAAATAGAGGGAGAGGTAAATTAATTCTCTCTTGGTTGATTCTAACATCCATGAAATTAGTTTTAGAGGTATTGATTCATACTAGGAGGCTGATCAAGTAATGATAGAGACCATTTTGAATTCATGTGATGAGAACTACATAAATATGTATAGATTATGAAAATAGATAAGGAAGAGATTCAAATGGTTAGAAGCTAGTTCCTTGGAAAATATGTGAATTCTAGAGAGGGAGAACATACAAAGATTCAAAAATTAGGTTGGAAAGGGATCCACGAAAGATATCAAGCTATGTGATGGAGAAGCCATGGATAGAATCTGAGGAAAGCATAGTGTGGGTTGAAATACCAAGCAAGGAAGGCTTTAAAACTTGAAAAAGGTCAAGAACTATGTAAATGTTGTTGGAGTTAATGGATAGTATCTAGATCCTATAGTCACACATAGAGGGAGAGCTCAAAGACTTTTGAGGGAATATTGGGTAGATAAGGAAGGTATTCTCTTTTTTCTATGTAAGGAAACCAATGTGTCACTGAAATAGTTGTGTTGTTCCAAGACAAAAAAAATAGTGGTGAGACAATGGGATAGGAAATTTGTTGTCCTAAGATAGAATGATTTCCATAAAGATGTTCTAATTTTCCTTAGTGGTATCATAACCTCAATTGGGGTGGCCTAGTATAAAAGGAATAAGTGCAATAGAGTGTATGGTTGGGTGGAACATTTATCTACCTAAGTTAATGTTGGCCTTCTACTTTCAAATAGATAAAATTTTCCTTTAGTTTGTTTATTCAATTGATTAATACAATGCACTTGGCTAGAGTATTTTAGTATTTGAATGTTGAATGTTGTATATTTCTATAGCTTTACTATTTCTTCATAATGGGAAATCAATGTTATATGTGTCAATGTAATTCTTAGAAATGGAATTTTATATGATGGTACAACATTTTTACTAAGTATCATTATCTATATTTATTTTTGGATGTGAGTGTGCTAGTAAACATCCATAACGTTATATATTGTGATGAACATGTTATGTGAATCAATATTTTGGTTATAGGATACCATTAGGGAATAACGAACTGTCGATGGAACATATGCTTTCTTTGTTAATGTTATGCATGAGACTAGAGGTATATATTTTGCCTTGTCTACTTAATCATACTCATTTACCTTGTAATCTTTTTTAATTAAAATAATAACTCACTTGTTATGCACCAAACTAGCAGTAAAACAAATATAGACCATTTTCAATAATTATTTTAATTAAAATTAATGTAACAAAAATTTAGATATAAAATATAATTGTGTAAGGGAAAATTTCAAAAGACATAGTTCTTCTAGACCCTGGGGTTTTGAAAACTAGGCTATCCATGAAGATTTTGCTTTCTCCAAGTGCTTCTTAAGAATTTTAGATAAAAATCCATATGTACAATGCCTCAACTTCTTATTGAGAGTGATCACAATGATTTGTTTTTTTCATGTATGTTTTCATCCGTGGGATATGAGTATTAACTCTTTAATTAGAAATTTAACTGCAATACATGGAACTAACAACAAATTTGTGTGCACATGATCAATTAAGTGTAAATGTACATGTTTGTGCTGGTTTAGATTGGATTTCAATCTTGGAAAAAGAGTATGTAAGATTTTATCGAGGGAGCAAGACAATCTTGTAGCTCCAAGGAAAACCTCTTTTATTGTGAAAATTTTGACTAAAAAAATTGCACACAACATATCTCGAAACCTAATCAATTTGTAATCAATGTCTTCAAAAATTACTTGAGAACTTGGATTTTGTAAACTACATAGCTTAAACTTTCAATTCTAACACGTCTTTGCTTGATTTCAAACAAAATTGACCAAAAAATATTCTTAAAAAATGACCATAATGAGACTACTTAAAATGTTCTAGCCATATATTTTTTTTTCAATTGCTTTATATAATGAATATATAGGTTTTTTTTTAATCATATATAATATATACACATTTAAATATTTTTCTTGAAATATTTATCTATGGAATATATTTTCCACATTAAAATGAGTTTTCTGTTATTAATATATTTTTGAATACATTGCAATATTAATTAACTCCATATCAAAATATTTTATTTATTAGCACATTGAATATTTAATTATTAATTATATAGTTTTTAAATATTGCATTTTAATTTGATATTAATAATTAAGTAAAATACACATCTCCTTGAACTTTTTTACTTTTAATTACTCCTCTTACAACATTGAAATATTTTATGATGATCAACATTAAAATGATTAGTCATTTACGCTCTCTCCATATACATATGCATGAAGTTGAGATTGAATAACATGTGGTTGAGATTGAAATAAATTATTCGACATGCATATTTAGAAACATTATTTGAGTCATGCAATAAGATATTTTTAAAATGTTTTTTAAGTGAGGTACTGAAATATTTTTGGAAAGTATAAGAACTATACAATTTGTTGTACTGAAAAGTATAACATTTATTATTATTATTTTTAGTTATTTTATTTCTCCATAAAATTGGTATAAGACTATGATAGCTCATATGGACATTAAAATATTATATTTATGGTTGAGAGAAGAGTATAACATGTATATTCAATTTTTTTTATAGCCAACATTTTATATTTATAGTGAAAAAATGCCTAAAAAATTTGCACACAAAAGATTTGATCCTCTAGAAACCTAATATAATATATATATATATATATATTATATATATTTCAGATTATATTTTTGAATGATGAAATGATTCAATGTTCTTTCAAAATTTACAGTGAAAAAAATGAGTAAAACACTTGCATAGAACATATTAATCCCTCAAAACCTATAGATTTTCACACACATATATATAATATAATTATATATATATATATTATTATATATATATATATATATATATAAATATGGTAGATAGATACACACACGACACGTAATTTTTTAATGTCTTCATTTTTTAAATCTCTCTCCTCTTCATGGCTACCATATATATGAATAGGATGTCAATGATTGTTGATGTCTATGATCACCCAATAAATAAAAATTGCACTGCATCTATGCATATAAAATCGCTCAAAATATCTCCTCCATCTTCATCTTGCTAATGAAATTTATTTGAAGTAAATAGTTTCAAATTTATTATTCATTTTCTTAAATTCTCATTTTAATATAACCTTTTTTGTTTCAATCTTGAAAGTTTGGATGGAAGCCCCTGTTTTGATTATACATCTATTTTAAATATGTCTAGTTTTTTTTTTTTTTTTAATAAGATGCCTTGAGACATCCATTCAATTACGTTCTTACATTCCAATAATAACAACAACTACTTTATCAATTCCCCATAGACTCGTAATCGATAAAATTTAAACAATTTTAGTGAAGTTTGATTTTTAATAGAGTGTCTTCCAACAAGTAGTCTTCTCATAGAGTTTTTCAAACTATCAACACCTTGGTATTCAAATAGTAACAACTACTTTATCATTTCTTCATAGAAACATAATTTTCATAGAGTGTACATTGAAGATAAAGGGTAAGTAACAAAACAAACAATGGAATTTGGGTTGTATTGATTTTGGAATGTAAGGGATTACTTTTTTGGAATAAAGAATTTTAACTTTTTCACAAATGTTGAATTAACGATGGGTGGAAGCTGAAAAGCAAGAATTAAACACCAATTATTTTAATGGGATTGAAAATTCAAAAAATATATTATCTAAATAATATTTGAAAATGACAAGTATATATTAGAAAATTAATAATTATATATACCAAAAATCCATTAAAACACGGACTTATCTATACCATTGTATGTTGATTCTTGACTTATTACTTCAAATTTCACTACTTTGCAAACAACCCCAACCACTATTCTCAATCTTGACTTCTTAATTCAAATTCTACAACTTTGTGAAAAAACCTCGTATATGATTATGACTAAATAGATGCAAACTTATTCAATCTTTAAATAGACATGAAAATAAGAGACTTGAATTTTTAAATAAAAACGAATTATTATTTTGTGACCCTTTGTTCCAAAAAAATGAGTGTCATTTTCTCGAAATTAATCCCAATACCGTGAAATATGGGAAAATGAAAGAAAAAAACCTTTTTTACACCAAATGGGGAGGGCGAAATAACTATCATAAATACCTATTCTTGAAAATTAGGGCGAATGGAAGGTTGTATCTCCTAATTTCAAGGGCTAAATTTACTTTTTTTACCCTTTCCCTTAAAATGAGGTGGGCTAACCTCCATACCTAATTTTTTTATAAAGGTGATTTGTAACAATGTACTATGATATAAAATATTCGCCAACAAAAATTTAAAACTCCTTACTTTCATCCAAGGGCGAAAATTCGCCCCTAAAATTTTCAATGTAATAGCACAATTGATAGTATAGTGACCTTTTACATGGATTTTATAAGGGTTGGTGTAACCCTACTACAAAAACCCTAGTTTCTATCACTTGTGTGAGGAAGATGACCCAAAAAGAGTCTCAAATTCCTTTTTCTCTTCTCCCTTTACTTCTCGCTAGTTATGAGGCTATTCTCCTTGTGTTTTTCACACTTTTTCTTGTTTTAGATTGCTTGACCGAATTGTCCTACAAATGATTCTGAGTGCGCCTATATATAGTGGTTTGTCCATGTGATATAGGCTGGCCTGACCTTGTGCCTAGGTCGACATGTCATTCTAGAGTCATCTTGATTTCTTTTTGTAGGATGACTTCAAGGGGTGCTTGTGATAAGGTCTTGAAGAGTTAGTTACTCAAACAAAATTTCTTTTTACAATATATAACATGCCAAAAATGGGTCTTCATTGCTTGACATTGACTCACTAGACTTTATGACTTGATGACCAAACCTAGTAGCTCACAATGGGAGCTTCAAATAAAAATAAAATTCCTTGAGCATGAAACCCATGACTAAAGCATTACAAAAAAAAAATATTTTTCTTATTTTCGTCAATTACATAAAATCATGATTACACATGTCATTGTGAAGACCGAACCTGGTTACATATTTCAACATGAACAACATGGGTTTAGTTACTAGTCGTGGAGCCTAGGTTTGGACAAACGCTTTAGAGCCCTTGGCGGGTTGAGTTACTAGTCCTTGAAGCTGAGTTGGAAAAATGCTCTGGAGCCCTGTAAGGTTTTAGGTTGAGATACTAGTTCTTGGAGTCTTGGACAACTTGGGTAGAGACCGATCTGGTTGGTGTTAGTGATGTTCGACCATGGAGGTGGAATCACTGTGGTTGAGGGTTGAGGTGGTTTGGCCTCTAGAAGCCCTGGTTTTGTTTTGTTTTGATTTATTCCATGATATCTGACATTCATGTTTGGAATATGGCGCAGGGTGATTGGATGAAAGAGAGATTTGGTTTAGCCAAATCTATGGTCAGGTGGTATGTGGAAGTCCCTGACCTGGTTGGTATTTTCATATGTTAATATGGGAAATTTTCCTATTGTGATCTATCAGCATTTGTAGTGATTATGTTGGAGATATTATGGATGAGTTGCCATGGTTTCTATGTTGGTTATTTTCTTGTTATATGTTGGTTATATGATGTGTATTATCTATGGTTCTTGTCATGAATGGTTTAGTTATTGACTAGTTGATGAATGTATGGACTAATAAGTGTTGTTGCAGCTATGTGGAGAGGGAATAAGGCCTTCTTGGTGATTCTCCAATGAATCTCAAACTATTATAATCAGATATGCATTCATGACCTATAGCTTACATGTTTGTCATGTGTTTGAAAAAATGTATGTTATGGAATAGGTGTGTCCTAGGTTAGTTCTTGTTCAAGTTTTACGTGAAAAACTTTGTCATTATGTAATTTATCATTTTGAGAAGTTATAGGCATTTTTGGGCAGTTGTCTAGAGGTTGGCCTAGAAATGCGGCTTAGATCTTGGGACTACACCCTATGAACTAGAGATTTTGGGCTATAACTGCATGGAGGCGATGTTGTGCATTCAATTGGAGGCCTCTAACCATATCCATGCCTTGTCATGCATGCAGTTGTGGGCCCAGGGTAGGGAAAAAGAGCCCCAAATCAGGGTTTGGTCACATGGGGAGGCCCTTTGGCCCCTGAGTGTCCTGTAGCCTTGAGGGATGTTGTGATTTCTCAATTTGTTGGCCCCACTTTCATAACTGGAGCTTGAAGTTTGGGTCATGCCATAGTAAATATTTGTCTCATGTTTACCTTGGAAGGTCTTTGAAATTGGGTAAATGTGGGAGAGGGTGGTTATAGGGTGGTATCAGAGTGAGGTTACAACACTAGACCTCGAGGTAGATGTGATTGTTACGTATGCATGTCTAATTGTCTATGTGTTTGTCATGCATGCATGTTGGTTAATTCTTGTGATGGTCACTATTGTGGTCTTGTGTCATCATGACATTGATGTTGAAACAATTGATATATTGATTTCATTATACGTATGCATGTCCAATTATCTATGTGTTTGTCATGCATGCATGTTGGTTAATTCTTGTGATGGTCACTATTGTGGTCTTGTGTCATCATGACAATGATGTTGAAACAGTTGATATATTGATTTCATTATATATATATGTATGTTGTGCTATTCTAGATTGATTGTGTAGACAAAATAGCCTCCTGTGAACTTCACTAAGGTATGTTGGATTATGTTTGTATTTGGTAATCTGACATGGTATGTTTGTAAGAAAGTAGAAGATCAGAGATGAAAAGAAAAATGGTGGGTTACAACTCTCCTTATAGATCATATGAGCAACAAAGAGATGAGTACTCTCCTAACATAGTAGACACCTTGAGAAGTTTAAAGGCAGAAATCAGAAGTTGCAAAGAAGATAATGATAGGATCATTTAGTCATAGGAAATAATTCTTAGGGCATAGGAAAAACAAGAAAAGGTTAATGCAATGATCTTTCATATCTTATTAGATTTGTGGAGATAGGGGCAACCACAGATCAATTATGGACAGGAGGAAAGAACTAATGGGGCATATGGTAACAAGTCTCATGGAGGGCACATGTTGAACAAGGATGACACAGTCAGAGGTGGTAGGTGGATGGATACACCTGACAGGAGAGGTAGTGGTTATGGATTCTATTCTAGTTTTGGATCAAAGAGACAACATGGTTATCAACATTATCATCCTTCTAGGAGGAGTGAGAAGAAATACTTGTTAGATGAGTTCAAGAAATCCAAACCTCCTACCTTTGATGGAGAGTTGAAGAAACCAAAAGATGTAGAAGCATGGCTGCTTGAGATGAAGAAGTTCTTTGAACTACATTATTATATAAAGAATATGAAAGCTAAGATAGCTATTTTCAGTCTTAAGGGAAAAACTAAGATATGTTGGGAAGATTTGAAGTGTTTTAGGAGCATCAAGATAAAGGAGTTGAGTTGGCATGAGTTCAAAAAACTCTTTAGAAATAAGTACTTGTTAGAGAAATATTATGACGGAAAGGTTAAGGAGTGTTAGGAGTTGAAGATGGGATCTATCATAGATGATGAGTATACGACTAAATTTTTTGAGTTATTGAGGTATGTACCATATCTTAAGGACGAGAAAACAAAGGTTCAATGATTTTTTAGTGGATTTACATTAGATTTTAGGGATTTAATTGAATATGATGATCCTCAGAAATTAGAGGAAGTAATTGGGAAGTTGAAAAATTGTTATGAGAAATCTAAGGATAAGCCAGAGCTTAAGTAGGGTTGGAAAGGTAATGACAAGACTAATGGAAAATGGGATAAGAAGCGAGGAAGACCTCAAGGTGCAGGTAACAAGGAGAATGCAACATTGTTTAAGAATTCAATGCAGTTGACAGAGGACATGGATTTCAGTTTGAGGAGCAGAGCAAGGGTGATGGTAGGAAGCCTTTGTGGTGTTGGACTTATGGAAATGATCATCATGGGAGAGTTTTTCCACAACATCAGGGCGGCATAGTTCATATTTATAGTGCTCAAGAGGCATAAGTAGTTGGGGATGTTGGGAAAAGTATTCTTTAGATTTATGCAACATTGGATAATAGGAAAGTTGATCATCAGACATCTATTATCGAGATGGAAGGTAAGCTTTGTGATAAATTTGCTTCTATTTTGATTGAACCTAGATATAACTATAGTTATATCAATCCTGACCTGGTGGATAAGTGTTTCTTTAATAAATAAGTGCATGCAGAGTCTTGGTTAGTGTAGTTGGATATAGTTACCAAGAAAAGAGTTCATAATTGGGTAAGATCTTATGCATTTGAGTTGAATGTTATGTCTACTTCAACACATATAAAAGTGCTTTTGTTGAGATCATAAAGTATGTTGTTGGGTATGGATTGGTTTTACATTCACATGATTAAGGTATATTTATATGACAAGGGAATTGAGTGCTTGAATGATGATGGAGAGAGGAGAATATTGCTGGGAAAGAAGAATCCTATGTCAGTGAGAATAGTTACAACTATGCACGAAAAGCGAATTAGTAGGAAAGGCAATGTATTCTTTGTAGTTCATATTTCCAGTGAAAAAGGGAATGATGTTGAGGATGTTGAAGTCTTGAAGAGGTATCCGATTTTGTAGCAGTTTAAGGATGTATTCCTAATAGATATTTTAGATTTACCACCTCATAGGGAAGTGGAATTTTCTATTAAGTTGATTCTAGGAGAAACACCAACATCGAAGGAAACTTACAGGATGAGCACTCTGGAATTAGTGGAATTGAAGTTGCAACTTAAGTAAATGTTTGATAAGAGATACATTAGGCCAAGTGTGTTTCCTTGGGGTGCACCATTATTTTTTGTGAAGAAGAAGGATGGTACTCTTAGATTGTGCATTGATTATAGGCAGTTGAGCAAGGTGATGATAAAAAACATATGTCCATTTCTACTGATTGATGATTTTTTTGATTAGTTGAAGGGACCAACAGTGTCCAAGAAGATTGACTTGAGATCAGGATATAATCAGGGACACATCAAAGAAGGGGACATCTACAAAACTACATTATGTACCAGGTGTGGGCATTATGAGTTTGTAGTAGTTCCTTTTGGTATTACTAATTATCCAACTACTTACATGTGTTTGATGAATAGTGTGTTGCATCCTTATTTGGAAAAGTTTTTGATAATGTTCATTAATGAAATATTGATATATTCTAAGAATGAGGAAGAGCATGCAAAAGACCTATAAACAATGTTAAGATTGTTGAGAGTGCATCAATTGTATGTCAATATTAGTAAGTGAAGTTTATTTTAGACAGAAGTTCATTAGTTGGGACATGTTATTTCCAAGGAAGGTATAACAATGGACCAGGAAAATATTGTGAGAATTATGAAATCTAGAATCCCACTACAACAACTGATTAAATTTCTTCTATTTGTTAAATGAACTAAACAAATCATTTACTACATCCTATGGTAAATATCGAAACTAATACATTGCAGCCTTCACAAATACAATACTGCAGAAGAAAAATAATACTGGAAGAATAGATGCATAGACACACACAAATACACAGTTATTTTTGGACCAATGTCCCCAAAAAAACCCAACTTGGGAAAAACGTTGCAACAACTGAGGGTTTTATTATTATGTAGTAGTAAATCTAAGTACAAAACTATGGATGCTCAAATCTAGCAATCCATACAGAGAAATGACTAATAGAAAGTCTATTGAGAAAGCTTTCACTCCCATTGTCGATCTGACACTGACCTTGGCTCAAGATGAGCTTGTCTCTACTGCCTCTACGCAGTCCCTGTGTCAACCTACATAGTGTTGCGTCCCACAACTTGGACGAAAATCTCTCTCACTAATTGATCAACTATTTTTTGAAAGATCAATTCTCCTAGCCTCCGGGATCCCACTCCGACTTCTAGCACTGAATCACTTCTTCTCCCCAACAAAATATAGATTCCCCTTTGAAGCAATGTGCTGCCTCTTTGTGGCACTAATTGCTTCTCTGCTATGCACTTCACTGGACTAGAAAATATCCGTTTGGCCTTACTATCGCTACCCCTCCCTCACTGCTTCGAGCTCACTAGCTCTCTCTCTGGCAACTCAACGTTGCTACTTTAGAGTTCAATCTGCCAGTGAATTCAAACTACTAGTGGCTCCAAGTGTGTTCTCCAAACCCCATCGAATCTCTTCTTATAATATCTCGTTGAGACATCAATGACCAATATTAAAACATAATCGATGGCTAATATTAACTAGAACTCGATCCATGTCTTCTTCTAGAAGATTCTTACCATGAATTAATTAATACCCTTTAATTAATTAGATTTCCTAAGTTTAGACTTAGGAAACATTAAAAAATGATTAATTATTTTAATTAAGTTATCTCTAGGTGGAATTTCCAAAAACTATTTCTGGGTTTTGGAGAATACATGTATTCTAGCATCTTCACCAAATTTCGTGGCTAGAACAAATTTGATGCTACAAAAACTAACACTCCCTCTTAGAGAGAAATGTGTTCTAGCACCGCAATCCACTGAAGCAACACCATGTCTTTGCACCACCTCTTGTCATGTTGTTCATGTATGGCTACTACTTCCCACCAAATATTACACAACTCCATTAAATGTTGCATCCATGCTACTATTGGCCCTATTGAATTGCTACCACCGCTGCATTTGCATTGCAACCCCCTCTGCATCTGTCGCTGCTGCAACTACAACTGAAAGTCATCCAAAATACTGAATCAATTGTGATCAGTATGATGCATTTGTCACGAGTCCTTACTGCTACTAGACTCTACGTTGGGGCTGAAGACTCTTCATTGCTACTAACTCTCCTCTGTGCCAACTGCAATGCTGCCAAATATGCGCTGCTTCTTAGTATCTGACCAATGCTAGCTACTGCATCTATCACTCTGGCATTTTTCTGCACCATCTGGCACTAAACCATCCTACTACTGCATGCTATGTGCTCCCGTAGCGAGGTATTGATTCATGAGTTGGACCTCTTCAAGAATCTTGCCCATGATGTAGCTCTCCGGGGCTACAAAACCAAATCACCCCACCTCACTCTTAGAGGTATATCAGTGATCATGGTAAACTCTTCCTCCAATCTAGAGGACAATTTGTCTTCTATGGATGCAGCCTGCTGATCTTGCTTCTCCTCCTTGTCCTTCTTTCTGAGAGGACATTGAGTGCTATAGTGGCCAAGCTTGCCACATCTAAAGCATTTGACCTTGGAAATGTCCTTCTTCCTCCTGCATTACTCTTGCTGCCCCTGTTGGTGCCATTGATGGTATTATTCACCAAATCTCGCCTCATCTCCTAATGCTACAAATCAACTCACATTCGATCACAATCTGATAACTTTTCTCTGCCCAGAATACTTGGGACGAAGACTTTCCATTCTTCAGAAACGTTGTTTAGAGCTAACTACACCAATTCTATAGGTTGAGGTGATGACCCTATTGAAAAAAGTTGGTCTCGGATATCCTAAAGCCTAGTGAGGAAGGGGTCTATTGACTCCCCTTTCTGCATCCTTGTGCATCTCATCTTCTCCTCAAGATACATCTTACGCTGCTCGGAAGATCCCTCGTATAGTGTAGCAAGTGTTGTAGGTTTTAACCCCGTATAGAAATTACTTGCATACGAATTCTAAAACACAAAAAATAAACAATGCGAGATCATAACACATAAAACACATATACACAAAGATTTCCCCTGGATCCCAAAACCGGGACTACTAGCTTGATTTTTTCATTATTTCTTTCAATGTTACAATACATATTTATACATGCTGAAGCATCCAATACCATGGACTGAAAACTATCGCGCCCAATACCATGGACCGAAAACCATTGCGTCCAATACCATGGACCAAAAAACCATCGCGTCCAAAAACCATGTGCGAAAATCATGCACAAGACCATAGGTGGGTCTACCCAACCTAACATAGGGTCCAAAACCAAAATTTTTCGGGGCGCTGCCCTGGACCCCATAAAGTGGGGTTACGGTTGCCCTTCAAACCCCTGTTAACTACGTGGAAAGAATATAACACAACCCAACATTCTCCCACTTGTTGCTTTCTTTCCATAGGGGGCCACAAAAGAGCTTAGTCATTTTCCCAGCCCTGAAATGCCCATTGTCTCTCTACACCAAGAGAACTTCTCAGAGCTCACAGATTTTTTCAATGCATCTGTAGTATTCTTCAAAGTGTCCACCTTTATCAGCAACACCTTTTTGTCTTC
>APFE030323681.1:121134-146552 GCA_000404065.3 Pinus taeda
TACTTGTGATCCAGGTGCATAAAAATGCGACAACATATTTTTAGTGTCGTTGCCGGGGAACAAAATTATGAAATACTTTTCCCTGGTTACAAAAAATATTTACATTCCCTCTGTTAGGTGAGAAAGGGAAGTGTGGGTTGAAGATCTCTCACCTTGATGAATCCACTGTCTGAATATTATGATAAATACCTTGGCGACTCCACAGTCTGAAATTCTAGCTAATCATTCCAACTTATCAGAGAACCCATACTCACTGAGATAGCTCACAACAAAGTACTTCCTTCGTATCTCACCCAGAAAGAATAATCTCTAGAAGGATTTGGAAAGAGAAGACTCCAAATACTGACGTGACTATCTCTTCATTTCCTAAGACATATGCATCCAGTTCACAAAGGGCAATAATCCATTGTTCTGAACTTCCTCATAGAATTCTAGTATATCCTCCAGAAGGTGGTCATCTGTTTAGTACTACGGCCATATAGGTCAAAGAAGAAGTTAAGGAAATAAAAGACACACTCCAAAGTAGCCTCACCCACAATGTGAATAGTTCCTCATTCCACTGTCAGTCCATTGTCTTACCATTGTTTATCCCCTAAGATCCTCCAATAGTTAAAAAAACCCCTCCACCTCTAATTCAAATGGTTGTCTCAGGCCCATTGTTAAATAAGTATGCTTCCCTTAAATCAGCCTCAACCCCTAAATTCAATGCCACGGGACTATATTAAGCTCCTTCCCAGGTATAATGAAGAGATTGACGTCACAACATAGAGAAACATAGAGATATTCAAATCCTTAGCAAAAAATTAGAATGTAGAGAGTGGTTCAAATCCTTGCCCAAAAATTCTATTACCACTTGGGAGGAGATGGATAATTCCTTTCTGCAGAAGTTGGGAGAGAAGAGAGACCACAAATACATCCTCATAGAGTTTAATTCTATCAAGAAGAAATCTGGTGAGGATATCTCTGATTTTATTAAAATATTTAATAAATCGTATAACAATCTTACTATTGAAATTAAACCCCCACAAGCCGATGCAAAAGTAGTCTTTGTTGGGGCTTTTTATTCAAAATTTGGTTTCACACTGGGAGAGAGGAATTCTCCTTCCTTAGAACAAATTCAAATTGACACTTTCAAGGTAGGAGAAAATACTTCGACCGGAAAGTCTAGAGGCAGATCCAATCTGGAAGAAAAGAAAAAGGGGGAGGAGACATGTTCCTCAAGTGGAAAATAATTCCAAGAACATAGGATAGAGGAAATAGATAAGTTGATAAAGAACTTATCCAACAAACTAACAAGGATGGAGATGGAGAATAAAATCCTTCAAAGCTAGAACTTCCCAGTTGTTGTTAATCTAGCTTGTCACTGATGTCAATATGGTACTATTGGGATGAAAATATACTTGTGATATCATAACCTCATGCATATTATGATGATGTCCTAGCTCATGATGACAAGTCCTTGTTTGATAAGGATGCCATTAATGAAGATGTCAAGATATTAATGATTCCATTGTGATGTGAAGAAGTCTTGTCCTAGATGCCTGTTGTTCATAATTTCCTAGATGTCCTTGAACTAACCATGAAGACACTATAACCTCTTGTATCCTTACTCTTGATGAATAAGTGCTTCTTATTGATGCTCATAGTGACTCTTGAGGAAGACGCTCTCCTTGTGATGATCTATCACTTGCTCTAACAAATTGATGAATGATGACCATGCTTGATAATGGCACTTGATGATGGTCTTGATGACATGATTGGAAGATTTCCTTGGAGCTCTTCTAATGGGAAATTTATGCTGCACTATGACTAACCACTGCACAAGTATATGATGACATTGCTGGATAGTTGGATACAGGATGATACACTCATATTGGATAAACTCATGATATCACTCATAATAATATTGTTGAGCCAAAAAATGATGAAGCCATGCTGTCCCAAACAATAGAAAAGCCTTGTTGTCCTAATCACCTTCTGCACATAAAACATTCAAGGGCAGTGACAAAGAAAAATAATTTTCGACACCTTGGAGGCATCTTTCCACAATGAGTCATATACCATCTTAAAGAGGATTTTTTCATCTTTATAATGAGCTATTACTTGCCCCTAAACTCTCGTTGGTTGATGAGATATTGAATTTTTAAGGTACAAAACATATATTTATAGGCTAGCCGACCTACACTTTGTCACTCATGTTCGCCTCCCTCTAGAAAGATGTGTCCCTTCATTTCAAATGCAAATCAATATAAATACAAGCGGAATTCATCGTTCTAGCATAGAATTTTTGGTGAAGAGTATTTGAAAAACACAAAACAATGAGGAGAGGAGGACTTAAGAGCTGTTTATTTGGGTTATTCCTTCTCAAAGTGGGACAACAAATTATTTTGTTAGCCATATGTGGTAATAAATACCTCGGACCTGCAATAATATCTTCAGATCTTTGTGGCTGAGAATTGTAGAATCGAGCCCTAGTATAAGGCACTCTCTTCTAGCCACAGAAGCAACATTACATGAAGCAGTTTGAACTATGCAGAAGCTTGGATTATAGTCACCTTGAAGGCTACCCTCAGACCTGTGGCAGCTCTTGTGTGAAGTTTCAGAAGCTTGGACATGCACCTACCTTGACAAACTTTAGATAGAGAGTAGACCTATGTTAAAAGCTTTGAACCTAACTTTTAATTGCAGAAGGAAATCTAGTCCTACAGTTGGATGTTTTTATTAGAATTTCTCTATGAAAATTTGTGAATTGCAGATCTCTATTGCAACTTCTCTGTAGTGACATATTGGAGACCTGTAGTGGATTCTATGTGAACCTATGATGACCTGTCTACAAAGTCTTCGACCTGTGGACATAGACATCAGTTTGAAATTTTGAATCTATGATAAAGCTCACTTAGGATAGCATCTATTGTAGACCTAAAGTGGATCATTGGAAACATTTTTGTAGATCTGTGGTGATTCATTGGAAATATGTAAAAGTTTTCTAAGGAGATATTGTCTTGGAGGAGAAACTTATTTGTAAATCTTAATGGAAGGCACAGTTGCATCTTGGTTGGAAATATTATTTTTTGTAGATAGCATTGAGTTTGTTTGGAAACTCTTTGAGGTCATTTATTTGGACCTGGAATAATTGAAGAAGCATCCTTGGAAATTAGGAGCAGATTCTTTTGAAACATTGTTGTAACATCCCTAAAGTCTTGCATACCTTGAGGTAGTGTTGAAGTATTGCAGAAGCCGATCTTGGATTCAATCTTGGAGACATGATGCCTTGTTGAAGCTCTCATGAGGTGATCTTTGAAAAAGTGTTTGGGTGACATGAAGAGCAGTGGTGACATCTTTTGAGAAGACAAGGTTATCTTTGATGAAGTGATTTGGAGAAGGCATTGCTGAAGAGATTGACAGGGGTTGTTGAAGAAGATATTGGGAGTCGTGAAGTACAACTAACCATTCCTCGACAAAGTGAAGTGATAGGGTTGGTGCCTCAGAATTGACAAGGTTGGTGCCTTGGAAAGTCCAAGTTGGTTTGAAAATATAGGATTAGTGTCCTTGGAGTTGGTGCTCCTAAACTCAAGGTTGGTGCCTTGGATAAGATAGGGTTGGAGCCTTAGAGGATCAGAGTCCTCAAGAAACCAGGTCGGAGCCTATACCAAAAAAGGGTTGGTGCCCTAGGGGTTGGAGCCTCTAAACGCAAGGTTGGTGCCTTGAGAAGATAAGGTTAGTGCCCTAGAGGTAGAAGCCTCACAAAATTATGAGTTGGTGCTTGGAAACAGGTTAGAGCTTGGGAGATTGAAGATCGGTGTCTTCATCTAGGGTTGGAGCCCTATATGTATTGTACTTGATTCATTGTAAATATTATATTAATAAAAGAATTTGTTCCTATTGTTCATTTTGTGTTCTAAATATAAGTGATCTAACTGGTAAAAGTAACAATTGAAAAGGAATACTGATTCAACCCCCCCCAAGTATTTCCAACAATTGGTATCAGAGCCAGTACCTTCACTCAAAGCCTAACAACTTGAAGGTTGATCATTAGAACACAAATGGCGAAGCCAAGGAAGAAAGTCTCCAATCCTCCTAAAGATGTGTCTCCCTCAACCACCGAAATTGAAGTCAATCAATTTGTGAAGGCTCCATTGTTCAATGGGAACTTTGATATATGGGAAGCAAGAATAAGGAATTTCTTAAAGACTCAAGGCTTTGAATTCTGGAAATCAGTTATTGCTGATAGCATGATGGATGGAGAATCCAAGGAACATAATACAAGAGCAATGAAATAAACCTTGCATGGGCTACCTGATTCTATGAAGGCCAATTTTGAAAAATGTTCATCAGAAAAGGCATATGGGATAAACTTCATGATCTTCACTCAAAAGGAGCGTTGACAATGATCTCTAGTTAAGAAAACGATGGAAAACAAGAAGGAAATCCAGAGCCCAACAAGGAAGGTGAAGATAAGAGTGGTAACATCAAGGCTAAAGAAGACCTAGAAGATGAAGAGAATGAAAAATATTTTGAGGAAGATCTCCTCATTAAACTTATGGCTACCATGGAAGAGATTAACAATTTAAAAAAGGAAAATGAGGAACTTAAGAAGAAAGCACAAGTTAGTGACCAGGACAAGACAAGGAAGGAATTTTACCTTGTCAAGCTTCAAGTAAAAGAAAGAGATGAGGAGCTCACCAAGATTAAGGAAGAATTTCATCAAAAAAAGAGAAAGCATCATGAAGAAGTCATATCCATGACAAATCAATTGGATAAGGCAAAGAAATGGGAAGATACCTTGTCAAGCCACCCTGGGAAAAAGTCTTGCCCTAGATGTCTGTTGTTCATAATGTCCTAGATGTCCTTGAACTAACCATGAAGACACTATCACCTCTTGTATCCTTACTCTTGATGAAAAAGTCCTTCTTGTTGATGCTCATAGTGACTCTTGATGAAGAAGCTCTCCTTGTGATGATCTAGCACTTGCTCTAACAAATTGATGAATGCTTCATATGGTTATTGACATTAACATATCACTGCACTATCATAATGAGCACGCTTGATAATGACACTTGATGATGGTCTTGATGACATGATTGGTAGATTGCCTTGGAGCTCTCCTAATGGAAATTTATGTTTCACTATGACTTATCACTGCATAAGTATATGATGACATTGCAGGATAGTTGGATAGAGGATGATACACTCATATTGGATAAACTCATGATATCACTCATAATAATATTGTTGAGCCAAACAATGATGAATCCATGTGTTCCCAAACAATAGAAAAGCCTTGCTGTCATGATCACCTTTTGCACATAAAAAATTCAAGGGTAGTGACAAAGAAAAATGACTTTTGACACCTTGGAGGCATCTTTCCACAATGAGTCATATACCATCTGAAACAGGATTTTTTCGTCTTTCTAATGAGCTATTACTTGCCCCTAACTCCCAGTGGTTGATGAGATATTGAAGTTTTAAGGTACAAAATATATATTTGCAGGCTAGCTGACCTACACTTTGTCACTCATGTTGGCCTCCCTCTAGAAAGACGTGTCCCTTCATTTCAAATGCAAATCATTATAAATACAAGCGGAATTCATCTTTCTAGCATAGAATTTTTGGTGAAGAGCATTTGAAAAACACAGAACAACGAGGAGAGGAGGACTTAAGAGCTGTTTGTTTGGGTTATTCCTTCTCAAAGTGGGACAACAAATTATTTTGGCAACCATATGTGGTAATAAAGACCTTGGACCTACAATAATCTCTTCATATCTGTGTGGCTCGGAATTATAGAACCATGGCGTGTTTAAGGGCCAAGAGGCCTAGTATAAGGCACTCTCTTCTAGCCACAGAAGCAGCATTACATGAAGCAGTTTGAACTGTGCAGAAGCTCAGATTATAGTCACCTTGAAGGATACCCTCAGACCTTTGGCATCTCTTGTTTGAAGTTTCAAAAGCTTGGACCATGCACCTACCTTGACAGACTTCAGATAGAGAGAAGACCTCTGTTAAAAGATTTGAACCTAACCTTTAATTGCAGAAGGAAATATGGTCCCACAATTGGATGTTTTTATTAGAATTTCTCTGTGACAATTTGTGAATTGCATATCTCTATTGCAACTTCTCCGTGGTGACATATTGGAGACCTGTAATGGATTCTATGTGAACCTATGATGACCTGTCTACAAAGTTTTCGACCTATGGACATAGACATCAATTTGAAATTTTGAATCTATGATAAAGCTCACTTAGGAAAGCATTTATTGTAGACCTGAAGTGGATCATTGGAAACATTTTTGTAGACCTGTGGTGATTAATTGGAAATCTTTGAAATTTTTTAAAGGAGATATTGTCTTGGAGGAGAAACTTATTTGTAAATCTTAATTGAAGGCACAATTGCATCTTTGTTGGAAATACTATTTTTTGTAGATAGTATTGAGTTTGTTTGGAAACTCTTTGAGATCATTTCTTTGGACTTGGAATAATTGAAGAAGCATCCCTGGAACCTTGGAGCAGATTCTTTTGAAACATTGTTGTAACATCCCTAAAGTCTTGCATACCTTGAGGCAATGTTGCAGAATTGTAGAAGCTGATCTTGGAGTCAATCTTGGAGACACGATGCCTTGTTGAAGCTCTCATGAGGTGACCTTGGAAAAAGTGTTTGGGTGACATGAAGAGCAGTGGTGACAGCTTCTGAGAAGACAAGTTTGTCTTTGATGAAGTGATTTGGAGAAGGCATTTCTGAAGAGGTTGAAAGGGGTCGTTGAAGAAGATATTGGGAGCCATGAAGTACAACCAAACATTCCTTGACAAAGTGAAGCAATAGGGTTGGTGCCTCAGAATTGACAAGTTTGGTGCCTTGGAAAGTTCAAGTTGGTTGGAAAATATAGGATTGGTGTCCTTGGAGTTGGTGCTCCTAAAATCAAGGTTGAAGCCTTGGATAAGATAGGGTTGGAGTCCTCAAGAAACCAGGTCGAAGCCTGTACCAGAGAAGGGTTGGTGCCCTAGGGATTGGAGCCTCTAAACGCAAGGTCGGTGCCTTGAAAAGATAGGGTTGGTGCCCTAGAGGTTGGAGCCTTAGAAAAGTTTGAGTTGGTGCTTGGAAACAGGTTGGAGCCTGGGAGATTGAAGATCAGTGTCTTCATCTAGGGTTGGAGCCCAATATATACTGTACTTGATTCATTGTAAAGATTATATTAATAAAAGCATTTATTCCAATTGTTCATTTTGTGGTCTAAAAATAAGTGATCTAACTGGTAAAAGTAACAATTGAAAAGGAATATTGATTCACCCCCCCTCTCAATATTTCCAATAGCTTCCAATAAGGGAAACAATCCCCAATATAGAAGGCCTCCCCTATGGTTAATGAAAATGGAGAGGAAAGCGTAATAAGATCATATTCATTCTCCATTGTACAAAGAAGATGATCTGGAGGAACCATCATAGGATGCAAGAATTTTTCAGGAAAAGTTGTACTCCTCTTTCTCCAATGAGGAACAAGAGCTTAGAACATATGAAGAGGAGGAAGAGCTTCATGCCACAATGGACAATGGGGATATGGATGACTACTACAAATATTTCCCCTACTTCATGCAGGCTCAACTGCATAAGGAGTATGATCTATGGTAAAGAGATCAAGAACATCAGATCAGAATGAAGGTAATTCTTCCGAGGAGCCCCCTAAGTCTATTGACAAGGGAAAGGGACATGTAGACCCAACTATCTCAAAAATTAAAGAGTGCTCCAACCCAAACAACTGTTAGCCTGGAGTCATTAAAGAAGGTAAATCACCTCCTCCCACTAAACCTGTTCCTGAAAGAGAAAATGAGCCTGTAGAAACTAGCACGGGATAAAAAGGCCGTGCACTCTTTAACCTCCAGAAAGAACTTGAAAAGGTCAATATCTAGTCCCATTGTCTGAGCTCTTAAAAGAACCCACTTACAAGGCCCAAGTCTCTCATTTCCTTCCACTTCAGTCCAACCCCTTGATAGTCTAAACCTGCAGGAAGAAAGGCCTTCGGTAGTCTTTGGACCACATGTTGAGGAGAAATACCCTTCCACCCCACCTTTTTATGTCACTCTGGTAGTACATGACATATTTCTTCATAATTGCATGTTAGACTCTAGAGATTCTCATAATTTGATGACATTGTCTGTAAAAAAGTAGCTGGGTCTAGAGATAACTAGACCCTATAAGGATCTCTATTCTTTTGACTCTAAGAGAGTCAAATGCTTGGGGATGATCAAAGACCTGGTGGTAAATTTGGCCCAGGTTCCAACAAAGCGTATGGTAATGGATATCATAGTTGTTGACATCTAATCTGGGTTTGGTATGTTGTTGTTCAGGTCCCGGGGATCTAAGATTGGAGGGTTCATCAAGTTGGAACTGACTTACGCCACCATACCTATATTTGGTGGGGAGGAAAGGAGGCTCTACAGAGAATCCAGATTCATCAAAATAGTCACCATAGTCGATTTCTCTAACAATGCACCTATGTATGAGACATAGAAAGACATCTCCTGCTTTGTGCTGGAAGAATATGAATCCATCCTAGCAGAAACACAAATATAGCCTGCAGTTCAATCAAACTGACAGCTCAAAGAAAGTAGAAAGGTGTAGAAGTTGTATTTTGATGGGGCAAATTCAAAAGAAGAAGATGGGGCAGGAGTATTATTGAAATCCCCATAAGGTAACTTAATCCCTCTTTCTTTTAATTGGAGTTTGAGGCCACCAACAATGTGGCAAAATATGAAGTACTGCTGTTGGGCCTGCAAGAGACAAGGAATCTAAACATCAACTGCCTAAAATTATTTGGAGTTCCTGAATTGGTAGTCAAGCAGATCAAATATTAATGCCAAACCAAGCACCCTTGGCTGAGGGCCTACAGATATTAAGTTTTGGACTTGATCGACAACTTCTTCTTGGCATTTAATGTCCAATTCTTACCAAGAGAAAGAAACGAGATGGATGATTCTTTGGATATAGTTGCCAGCAACTTCAAGCCACCCTAAAATCCTCTACTCAGATATGAAATTGAAGTTAGACAAAGACCCTCGGTGCCTGACAATGTGAAACACTGGCAAGTGTTTGAGGATGATGAGAAAATCAAGTGATTCATGGAGGTTATTTGGGAATTCTCAAACTCTGTGATTGATTAAGAGGAGGAAGAAGTGACTGAAGAATAGACAATTGCATGGGAGGAATGTATCGCCGGGCACAAATTTCTACAACTGAAGGGAAACGTTATCCCTAGAGGACTAGTTCCTTTGGATAGGATTTTCAAATCTAATTATGTGGTTATTAAACCTGTTGAACAAGATGTTGAGGAGCTGGTGGAAGATTGAAACATAGGTGTAGAGGATGAACCTCAGTTGATCAAGATATCAACAAATATCCCTCATCACTACAAACATAGGTACTTAAATCTCTTGAAAACCTATAAATATGTTTTTACTTGGTCTTATAATGATTTAAAAACTTTTTAGGTAAATATTATGCAACATAATATCCCCTTGAAGAATGATATGATACCATGTAAGCAAAATCTCAAGCAGATTAACCCACTTCTACTTCCATCCATTGAGAAGGAAATGAAGAAGTTGATTCAAGCTAAGATCATTGTACCATTGAGATACTCAGAATGGGTTGCGAATATAATTCCTGTTAGAAAGAAGAATGGAGAAATTAGACTGTGTACATTTCAAGAACTTGAACAAAGCTTCTTTGAAGGATAACTATCCATTTCCTAAAATGGACCACATTTTACAGAAGGTAGCTGGCTTTTCTAGGATGTCAATGATGGATGGATTTTTCAAGGTATAACCAAGTGGCAGTGCAACTTGAGGATCAAAAGAAAACCACATTCACCACTCCATGGGGGAATTTCATGTATGCAAGGATTCCCTTCAGCTTAATAAACATAGGAGCAACATTCTAGAGGGAAATGGACATAACATTTGTGGGGGAGAAAGACAAGTTTGTGGTTGTTTATCTGGATGACATCATTGTTTTATCGAAAACAGGTGAGGAGCACATCGAACATCTAAAACTTGCCTTTGAAAAGTGCAAAAGTATGGAATGTCCCTGAATCTCAAGAACTCCCATTTCACTTTGAGCAAAGGAAAGTTATTTGGGCACATCGTGGCACAAGAAGGGGTAAATATAGATCCTAAGAAGATGGAGGCTATTAGTCATATTTACTTGCTAAGGAATAAGAAGGAGGTCCAAGACTCAAGTATTCTTGGGGAGGATTAATTTGGTGAGAAGGTTTGTACCTAACTACACCGAAATAGTGAAAGGCATTATGGAAATGTTAAAGAACGAGAATGAAGTAAAGTGGAACCCATATTCCCAAGAATCCTTCTCTCAAATATAAAAGAGCTTTGCAAAGGCTCTGGTGCTAGGCAACCTAGACTATTTGATGCAGCAGCATTTAACCCCCCCTTAATTAAAGGAGGAATCCAATGTGGAGAAGGAGGAGAAGTGGAACATCGGAGCAAAACCAGAGAAATCTGTTTAAAACAAAGCTTAAATGATGGAATGGATAAGTCTCGAGAAGACTTAATTAATGTAATTTAATATGCCATATGTGTGCATAATGGGTGATTAGGGAGTTGTTAGTGATTTGTTAGAGGATATTAAGGAGAGGATTGATCAGATCCTTTTAGTGATTTGATCCAATGTTTCTTAGAAATTGATGAACCTGCGTGTTTTATATATTTGTAATGAGACAGAGATAGAGAGGAATATAGAGTGATAGATAGAGATTGTAAACCCGAGTATTGATTCAATGTAGTCGAGGGAGAATTGTTCCTAAGGCTAAGATGCCTTAGGTTGTAATAGAAGTCTATATATGTATATAATAGAAATATGTGAGTTGTATGTATCTGTGTATTTTACGCCTTTTCTAGTTATACTGTGTATATATGCATTGGTGTCTTGAATTCTGTTTGTATGCATGTTGATCGACCATCGACCACTGTAGGATCGATGGCAATCCAAAGATATATATTAATGAATGTTGTGCGTGTCGTAGTAGAGTATGGTAGAAACGTGTTAAGTGCAGAAATCCATCGAAGGCAAGCTAAATTCCAGTTACACTAATAAACAATGTAAAACATAGTTTGAGTTTGAAATTTGAACCTGAAATTTTACGGACGGGACCTATACCCTTATCGGATCCGGAAGGCATATCGGGTCGGCGCATTGAACTGATCGAAGCGGGTGTTGAATGATTGTGATCCCAATGATGCGATGGAACATGGACCGTTGGATCAGAAGCTAGATCGATGGTCCAGGTCTAATCGCTGATTGCAATCAGGGAGATCAAAGGGCTAACAGTAATGGATGTTTTGATAGCACCGATGGGGTGGAACGCCGATACACCGATAGCGATAAATCGGCGATCGGAGCAGCGGAAAGGTTTGGAGTAAAGAGCGGACCCGATGGATATATAAATCCAGATGAATTGTTTTTGAAGTCTGAATAAAGGGTTCGGAGCAGAGTTTCCATGTGTTTCTATGCATTATTGTGTATTGCGATAAAGTGGTTGTCCCAGTTTTTTTCTTTTTTTTAACTAGAGTGCATAATCACACTATCGATAGTGTAATGGGCTCCAATAAGTTGAAAGGACTGGAATTCTGAAGCTCAAACACATATTTAACGTTTCTGATAGACTTATGGGCTTATAACCCATAGGTCCGAGGATCGAATATTATAAAGTAAAGGTGTTTTTGCCTTACCCCAAAATCTCTTTTCATCAAGTGGTATCAGAGTAGGAAAAGTTTTCCTGTGAGAAGGAAGAAAGGAAAGGAGGTACAGTTGTTTAAAGCTAGAGAGTTTGTGGTCTTACTATTATGCAGAAAGCGACAACTAAAGGTGAGAAGACTTGCAACAACCTAGAGCAAGGAGTGCTCAATTGGTTCCAGAGAAGAGAACCAGAAGGATGCCAAAAGACTGAGTGAGGAGAGCTTGGTGAGGTATCGTGTAGTAGAGGAAGACTGTTACTATAGAGGTTGGATGCATCTCATGGGAGATCATGAAGGCAGTTCCACTAAGAAGTGGGTAGAATTGCTAAAGATAAGGAGAAACATATGACTAGAAGGTCATAAATTTTTGTGCCTCGGGTATCTGATGCAGGAGCATCTAACCCCCCTTAATTAAAGGAGGAATCCAAAGTGGAGAAGGAGGAGATATGGAACATCAAAGCAAAACTAGGGAAATCTGTTTAAAACAAAGCTAAAATGATGGAATGGATAAGTCTCATGAAGACTTAATTAATGTAATTTAATTTTCCATATGTGTGCATAACAGGAGATTAGGGAGTTGTTAATGATTTGTTAGAGGAGATTAAGGAGAGGATTGATCGGATCCTTTCAGTGATCTGATTCAATGTTTCTTAGAAACTGATGAACCTACGTGGTCTATATATATGTAATGAGATGAAGACAGAGAGGAATACAGAGTGATAGATAGAGATTGTAAACCCGAGTATTGATTTAATGTAGTTGAGGGAGAATTGTTCCTAAGGCTGAGCTGCCTTAGGCTGTAATAGAAGTATGTATATGTATATAATAGAAATATGCAAGTTGTATGTATCTGTGTATTTTATGCCTTTTCTAGTTATACTATGTATATATGCATTGGTGTCTTGAATTTCATTTGTATGCATGTTGATTGACCATCGATCATTGTAGGATCGATGGTGATCCAAAGATATATATTATTGGATGTTGTGCGTGTCATAACAGAGTATGGCAGAAACTGTGTTAAGTGTAGAAATCCATCGAAGACAAGCCGAATTCTAGTTACACTAATAAACAATGGAAAACATAGTCCAAGTTTGAAATCCGGGCTTGAAATTTTATGGACGGGACCTATACTCTTATCGGGTCCGGAAGGCATATCGGGTCAGCACATTGAACTGATCAGAGCAGGCCTTGAATGATTGTGATCACGATGATGTGATGGAACATGGACCATCGTATCGGAATCTAGATTGTTTGTCCATATCTAATCGTTGATCGCAATCGGGGAGGTCAAAGGGCTAACAGTAATGGATGTTGTGATATCGCCGATGGGGTGGAACGCCGATAGTGATAAATCGGTGATCAGAGGTCGGGGTGATCGAAGCAGTGGAAAGGGTCAGAGCGAAGAGCGGACCCGATGGATATATAGATCCGGGTGAATTGTTTTTGAAGTTCGCATAAAGGGTTCGGAGTGGAGTTTCCATGTGTTTCTATGCATTCCTGTGTATTGTGATAAAGTGGTTGTCCTGAGGTTTTTTTTAACTAGAGTGCATAATCACGCTCCCGATAGTGTAATGGGCTCCGATAAGTTGAAAGGACCCGGATTCTGAAGCTCAAACACATATTTAACGTTTCTGATAGACTTATGGGCTTATAACCCATAGGTCCTAGGATCGAATATTATAAAGGAAAGGGGTTTTGGCCTTACCCCAAAATCTCTTTTCATCACTATTCAAGGCCATTTTGTATCTTTTCTTTTACCTCCCCCCATACTGTAACTACAGTGTTACTTTAAAAGAATAAGGAAGGTCATGAGTAGGCCATATCTTTCTTCAGCTAGGTGTTGCAGGATACTGAACTAAAGTATAAAATATTGGAAAAACAGGAATATTCTCTAGTCAAAGCTTTGAAGCTTTTAGATTTTATGTGTTACACTCGAGCATCATGGCTTTATGTCCCAACAATGATAGTGAAGGACATCTTGGTACAAGGGGAAAACGATGGTAAAAGGGGTAAGTGGATTGAAAAAATCCACGAGTACAACATGGAGGTAAGATCCACTAAGCTCATTAAAGGAAAAAGATTGGCCAAAATCCTATCAAAGTCAAATTGTCAGGCATTAGGGATCAATTCATTAACAGAAGAAGGTGAATAGGGGACACAACCTGTGATCAATAGTGTAGTCCAAAATATTCATATCATATATGAAAATTCAACTTGATATCAAAATGTTACTCATTATTTGTTTATTTTTAGATGCCCAACAAAGGTAGAAAAATCCACATACAGAGCATTGAGGGCCTAAGCCTAGAATTTCATTATATCTAATGGGAAATTGTACTGGAAAGACCCAATCGGGATTCTGCTGCTGTGTTTGGTGGAGATTAAAAATCAAAGAGTGATAGAGGAGTTCCATAGTGGTGTTTGCGGGGGGCACTATAGCTAAACGACCATTATGCATAAGATACTGAAAGCATGGTTATATTCACCCACACTATTTGTAGATGCTTATTCTTATGTTAGGTCCTGTCAGTAGTGTCAAGTGTTCCCTAAAAAAAATTTTGGCTCCACTCCCCTTGGTCCCTGTTGTTGTAGAAGAACCCTTTAGACAATGGGGAATAGACTTCATCGGAGAGATACATCCTTCTTCCAGTGACCAACACAAGTGGATCCTCACAACCACAAACTACTTCACCAAGTGGGTAAAAGAAATCCCAACCAAGAATGCAATGAACACTGTGGTTATGAAATTCCTGGAGGAAAACATCTTAGCAAGGTTTGGTTGTCCTGTAAATATTGTGACTGATAATTCCCAGGCTTTTAAGTCTGAAAATTTTATCACCTTTTGCTAGAAACATCATAGTTGGCCATTCCACCACTTACTATCCTCAAGGAAATGGGTTGGTTGAGTCCTCAAATAAAATGATGGTGAGAATCTTGAAGAAAATAATTGCAGAAAGTCAGAGGAATTGGGATTCTCAAATTAAATTTTCACTTTGGGTAAACAAGGTCACTCCAAAAATATCCATAGGTAAATCTCTGTTTGAGTTGGTTTATGGAAAACAAACCGTATTCCCTATTTAGCTTTCTATGCCAATGGCTAAGATGCTACAAGATTCATAGGAAGAACCCAACTCCATAACTAGAAGGATACATCAATTAGTGGAGTTCCTTGAGACCAGAGAACAGGTAAATCACCAGTTGGACAACTAAATGAAGTCCTTGTTTGATAAGAAATCTAGGGATAGACCTCTTCAACCAAGAAATCTAGTCCCACGGTAGGATGTGAGGAGAGAAGACAAAGGGAAACATGGTAAATTTTATCCCTTATGGTTTGGACCCTTCAAGATTAATGAGGCTAAGGAAAATAATACGTTAATATTGGAGAACTTCGAAGGTGACATGCTTGAGCTGCCCATAAATGGGCAATTCCTCAAGCTTTATTTCCTGTAGTAAGAGGTTCAATTCTCACCCATTATACATACTGGTGAGCTATTGTAAAATATCATTGATTCTTTCAGTTCTTTATATTTTATTTTTTATTTTTATATGCATGAATAAAATGATTCCATGCCTAATAGATAGAAGGCTACTAGTCTGTAGGTTCTCAACACCTTGCAAGCAAGGCACTGTCCCCAGGTGGAGCTAATGTTGTCACCCTGTGCATTTTTTTTGCTTTCTAGAGGATGCAAAAGAGAAGAGAGGTTCACAGCCATATTCTAATCCATAGAAGAACTCAAAGCTAAATCAGACCCACTCCAATGGATGATGCCCAAAACTAGATTTCCAACGGTATATGGAACTCCACAAATGGACCCTAGATTCAGAAGTTATAGAAAATTGAAGTTTCCCTTGAAAACTAGAAGCCATGGAGAAAATGCCTTAAGGGAAAATCCCACAATCGAAGGTCCTGATGGTACGTGAATCAACCACTACAAAGAAATTGCAGGGGAAAATGGGCCGACAGGGTAAACGTCGGGAGTTTCCTAAAAAAATGTGACAAAGGAATCCAACGCAAAACCAAGGGCAGATGGGCCTTTTCTCTCTCCTCAAACTAGACACATGGCTGCATAGGGTTAGCTCCGATAGGTGACACATGGTGATACGAAGGACACGTTGCATGCTGATATGGAATTTTCAGGGTTCTATGGGGGCATATCTGGGTGACATGTGTCACCACATAGGGAGCAACATGTGGCAATGATGATGTCACCAATCAATAATCGATGATCGGTGGTAGCAACATATTGTACATCAAAAGGAATTCACCGATAGCGAACCTCCGATTGGGGGGCTCCGATATGGGAGCAAGTCCATGGTCACAAGAAGAGAAAGGAATCAAGGGCTAAGCAGAAGAGGTGATCAACAATCGATGATCGCAAGTTTTTGGAGGTCATACAAATGGCATAGGTCAAAAAGTGTCGATTGCGATATTCCAAGTGGGCCCAATGGGCGATTAGTGTGTAATGTCGCAGAGGTGGTCCAGTGTAAAGGTTGATGATTTCGCTGATAAGCAAGATTTCATGTAACAAAGGAAAGGGTCTCTCAAACATATATCCAAAGGCTTTAGCTCCCTAGGACTAAACACCCGGTTATAGCCCGCGTCGTATGAGGAAAAGAGGAAGGGCTCAAAACACAAGGGGGCTAAAGGGGATCAGAATTCACGGTTTTGCAAGGTTTTTTAGTGCAAAGTACCAGTACGGGAAAGTCCTCGATATTGCACCATGGATGCTTTAAAAGGAATATAGGGCTCTGATAGTGTTATACAGGGAAACTGAAGGGATGAATGAGTTCACAACTACGATCCACAAGCTGCATAGAAACCATCATGATGATCGCTCTCAGTCCTTGCAAGTGGAAAATTAAGATTGTTAAGACTGAAAGTGATAGGGAACCAACCTGGCGTGGGCAAGACATGATGCAGCATAGCTTGGCTAGACTAGAGGCCATCCGAGGAAGTGGCAAGGAGATATTTTCACCAACCATCATTTCAGCTCACATGTTTTGTTATTTAGTTGTTTTTTTAGTCTGTTTTATTTTAACAAACATCATCTTTTTATTGTAGTAATTGAAGGTGATAAAGCCTGCACGCCGAGACAACTAGTCATGCAGACAACTGGATGCTCAGGCTTGAGATATTTTGTAACTTATTTCCTAGTTATCCCTCTCCTTATAAAAGGAATGAAGAAACACTTAACAAGGATTCAAAATTTTGGGAAAGACAACTCTTTTATGAAACCTTTCTTGTTTTCATAAAGGCCTTCTTGAAGCTCGTTGTATTTTGGTTTTCCTGAAGATATTAATACAGAGTTTATGGTGATTCCAACTGATTTGGATTGTAATATGTTCTCCTTTCTATGTTTTTCATATATGTTTTTAATTCTTCACAGATTGCATGTCATAGTAGCAGCTAGTTGTTTTTCCCTTTAGATGGAGATTCATTTAAATCAGAAATGTTGGTGGATAATGCCTGTTTCAAGGTGGAAATCAAGACTTTAAAAAGTGCTCCATGCATCTCACGAGTTCATAACATTCCTTCTTTCTTATTTCTCTCTGAGTCTTGATATCTATGATTCTTATGTCTTAAGCCCTATATGACGGATTCTTCCTCTATTATCTCCCTCTATTTACATATGTTTCAACAACTAAATCACTACAAATTCTGGGTCTTATTTGGCCACCTTAAATAAAAGATTATTTCCTAAGTACTCTTGTATATCAACTGCATTCCATTTGATATCTTTATGAATGGTTCTAGACCAAATTCATTTGTATTTGTGTGACATAACTGAAGTGTTGCAAGCCTCTACTCTGAAATCTATCAAGAAATCCCTTAATATGTCTTAGGAAACTACCTACAATCAACCCAGAGGTTGTCTCTAGGAATATATTTTTATCTCCTGAAGTACTTGTGCTCTAGGTGCATAAAAAAGTTGGAAGAGTATCTTTGATTGGCAGAGTTTTCATATATTAACAAGTATCAAAATTCCTTAAAGATGAGTCTGTTTGAGGCACTTTATGGGCAGAGTTGTAATACTCGTATCAACTGGAATGATCTAGTGCAAAGGGTATTGATTGGACCAGATATGTTGACAGAGATGGAACATGAAATGTAGGTTATTAAAAGAAATTTGAAGGAAAGACAAGATAGGAAGAAGAGTGATGTATATCAGCACAAGGTATTTAAGGAGTTTCAAGTTGGAGAACATGTGTACTTGCGCATGAAGCCTAAGAGGGGCTCCCTGAGGATTGGATCATGTGCTAAGCTGGAACCTCGGTATTGCGAGCCTTTCAAGATCCTTGAGAGGATTGGACCAGTGGCCTATAGACTTGCACTACCTCTGAAAAAGAAATTCCATGATGTTTTCCACATTCGAATTCAAGCTTCTGTGATCCATATCATATTTTATAAGAATTTTTCGGAAGAAATCACATTGAAGATTTTGGTCGACACGTTTCAAACCAGCGAGTATGGTTCATCTTCAGGACACGATAAAGAATCTAGGAAGAGGGTTAAATAGATAAACAAGTCAACCTAACAGCTAGAAGATAATAGCTATATTTGACTGGGAGAGATAACGACTATATTTGACTCAGGGAGGGAAAGATGGAATTTGTTTTTTTTTGTTTTTTGCTTTTGTTTTACTCATTTAAATGATAATAAAAGATTAAAAGAATTTTACTAGCCATTATGTTATAATTAATATGTTATATTATATATAAATATTAAATGTATAAGTAAAGGATCTAAATATGTAATATGGTTATCAAAATATAAATTTATTCTTGTATTCTTTATTTAGACTTAATTGATATATAATCAAAGAAAAAATAATAACCCATTTATATGTTATATTCAATATATTAATAAATAATTTATATATAATATAGTAACTAATATCTATATATATAAATATGTGTAGAATGGTTATTTATGTAATAATAGATTAATAGATATAATTAAAATTAATTATTTATAACAATCTAAATATATAAAGAAACTAAAGATTAGGGTTTTAGATCTATTTAATCCATTTTAATTTGTTAAAACGAAATATATTAGACTACCAAAATATTAGACTATTAATAAGGAATTAGATTTGAAAAAAAAAAAAATCGGGCCTAAACAAAGACTAAGACAAGAGGGCGGGAATCCAACAACTACTAATTTTCCATCCACTATCCCTGTTAATATTACTGGAAGACTTCTCAATTTCAATGACTTCCCTAAACTTGTTATGGTGGAAATGATGTTTTCCATGTTGCATTACTTAAGAAATATGTTCAAGACGTACTCATGTGATTGACTGGTTTGTATTGCAGGTGGAAACAAATGAAGAATTCCAGCTAGAACCACAATGCATACTATAGTGGAAACAACTCATGCTTCGGAACAAAACAACTGAGCAGGGTAAAGTGCTGTGGAAGAACTTTGGGCCTGATAAAGCTACATGGGAGATGGATGATCAAATGCAGGCTTTGTATCCTTCATTATTTTCTAGTTCAAACAAATGAGTTTTTGGAATATGTATATGTATATGGATGTTGTTGTAACTACCATAATGAGTTGTGTTATAAAGCTCCAATAAGAGGTATGATTGTCATGTTTCTCAAGGTTTGTAGGATGTCATTGTAAATACTGCATCGAGCTATGTTATAAATCTCCATGGGAAATATGTTTTTTTTTCAACACTTTTGTTGGTCATAGGTGTCATAGAACATCGAGGATGGTGTTCCCCCAAGGGGGAGGGGTTTGTAACAACCCCTGATTAATTTTCTATGTAAATAAAATAAGGCCAAGGTCATGGGACATGTATTCCAAGTTGAATGTTAGGAAATACATAGTGATGGGGTATCACTTGTGATTAAGTAATGGCCATGGAAATTAGAAAAGGCATTGGCAAAGGAAAAGTGGCAATAATTGGCATTTTATTGATTAAATAAAGGAAAGTAGGAGAAAAAGAAGGCGAAGAGACACAAATTTATGAGAGGTAAATTGAAGAAAATAGAAGCCTCAATGATAAAAAGGCTTCTAAGGATTAGTTCACAGGTTTTGTTGGTTAATATTTTGTCAGTTTAGCTTTGGAGCTCTCTTTCATTCTCTCATACCTTTGCACACTTAGAATATTATTGGAGAATCCTTGGAGCACTTTGGAATGCATTGGATTTGGAGAAAGAAGGCAAAGGAAAGAAAGAAAGTGCAAGGGAAGATGTGGATCAATTACTACAACTAGATTTCTTTGCAGGTAACAAGCTGCATGTGTGATTTTCTTGCTGATTTTCGGATGCATGGCATATGCATGTGATTTTATAGTTATGTGTTGTCATTGGCATGGAGATTTTACTAGATTGACAGTGGTTTTAGCTTTTCCTTGCCATTTTCTAGATAACCATGGTGTTGTGGGTTTTTCCACTTGAGTTTTTTCTAATTGGTGCTCATGTTTCGTATGGATGTGGGTTGGAACAAACAATATGGAAGCCTTGTAATAACTTGGGTTGAGTTACTAATCTTGGAGACTAGGTTGGGACAAGTTATCTGGAGCCTTTGGTGGGCTGAGTTACTAGTCCCTAGAGCCAAGTAGGACAAATTATCTGGAGACTTGGAAGGCTGTGGATTGAGTTTCTAGTTCCTGGAGCTGAGTAGGACAAATGATCTGGAGCCCTGGAAGGCTATGGTTTGAGTTTCTAGTTCTTGGAGCCCTAGACAGCTTGGGTAGAGACTAATCTGGTTGGTGTTAGTGATATCCGATCGTGGAGTTGGAATCAGTGTGGTTGAGGGTTGAGGTGGTCTAGCCTCTAGAAGCCCTAGTTTGGTTTCGTTTTGGTTTATTCCATGATATCCCACATTCATGCTTGGAATATGGCATGGGGGTGATTAGCTGAAAGAGAGATTTGGTTCAACCCATTCTATGGTCAGGTGGTACGTGGAATTCCTTGAATTGGTTGGTATTTTCATATGTTAATATGATACATTTTCCTATTGTTAGCTATGAGCATTCGTAGTGATTATGTTAGTGATATTATGGCTGAGTTGCCATGGTTTCTATGCTGGTTATTTTTTGGTTATATGCTCATTATATGATGTCTATTATCTATGGTTCTTGTCATAAATTGTTTAATTATTGATTCGTTGATGAATGTATGGAATAATAAGTGTTGTTATAGTTATGTGGAGATTTCATAGATCCTTCTTGGTAATTCTTCGATGAATCTCAGACTATTATGATTAGATATGCATTCATGGCTTGTAGCTTACATGTTTGCAATGAGTTTGAAGAAATGTATGTTATGGAATAGGCATGTCCTAGGTTAGTTCTTGTTCAATATTTGTATGAAAATATTTTTCATTATGTCATTTATCATTCTGATAAGTTACAGGCAGTTCTATGAAATGGTTTGGAGGTTGGCCTGGAAAGGTGGCTCAAATATCGGGTTGACAACCTCTGAACAAGAGATTTTGGGCTATAACCGCATGGAGATAGTGTTGTGCATGTGGTTGGAGGCATATAAACTCACCCAAGCCTTGTAATGCATGTGGTTGTGGGCCTAGGGTAGGGAAAAAGAGCCCTAGCTCAGGGTTTGGTCACCTAGGGTGGTCCTTTGGCCCCTGAGTGTCATGTAGCCTTGAGGGATGTTGTGAGTTGTTAGTTTGTTGACCACACTTCCATTATTGGAGCTTGGAGGTTGGGTCATATTATAGTAACTCTTTGTCTCATGTTTACCCTGGCAAGCTGGTGAAATTGGGTAAATGTGGGAGAGGGTGGTTACACAGGTGATTTCACTAGGGGGTGAAAACACGAAATTGGGAAACACTTTTTGGTATGTGTAGAAAATTTTGGCTATGTTCGGAAAAATCTCTGCTAAGAAAAAAATTCATAATATTTTCTCAACTGAGTGTTTGAAACTCTTTCGGCCAAGAGCTTAGCAGAGTTAATCCAGGGTTTGCAAACTCTTGACCAAGAGTTAGACAAGATTTCAGCTGAGAGTTTTGGGAAAAAAATTCTTGAGTGAAAACTCTCAGTCAAAAGTTTAGATTCAAACTAGATCTCTTGGCCAAGAGTCTTATATTCTAATATATTCTCTCAGATGAAATTTTGGTTGAATAAAATTTCTTGAGCACAAACTCTTGGTCAAAAGTTTAGATTCTATTTCAAATCTCTTATACGAGAGATTAGATTCCATTTAAAACTCTTGGCCGAGAGTTTAGATTCCATTTTAAACTCTCAATCGAAAGTTTGAAAGGTATAAAAAGGAAAAAGCGTGAAATTAGAAGCCATTTGTGCCCTCGCCTACGAAAGTATCACCATCAAGTTATAGTGCAAATAGGGTTTGCATTTGCTATGTCTGTATTATCATTACTCATTTCTTTAAACAAGCTACTATTATTGTGCTTTCCCTATTGCTTGGTCCTCTTCCCGAGAAGACCTGCGCTTGCTTTATCGCTCAACTCAACTCTAGGTAGAAACCATCAGTTGTTAGCTTGATCTAATGTAGAATAACCGGACAAGCATCTCCTGCTCAGAATAACTATGTGACTTGTGCCAATTACGTTGAGGGTGGCATTACATTTTCTGGTTTAACTTCTCACTTCCTAAAATCCCATTCAAATTGTTATTTAATAAATCCAAGTTCTTCTTTGTACTCAAAATTTATATGTCATATCTCTTTCTGTCCATCTAGATTTATGTGATGTGAGATAGAAAGTCTTATCCCACCATTTAGCTTTGAATGTTAACATCACAATAAAACCCGTGGGAATGAGTTACATTAAAAAAACATCAATGCTATCCAAATGGATAAATCTAGAAGCTAGGCTTAAATGCAGAACATCTATAGTTGCCATATTTCCAAATGAAATTGGTACACAAGCTAGAGATAGGTAAATTCAAATGTCACGCTATGGATTCCCACCCATTGGATACATTCTCCCATGAAATGCATAAATGTCTATCTATGGTTGGATTTTGTTGTTCGGTCAAAGGACCAACCATGCCTTATACCTTTTGATAGAATTGAGTGAAATTGGACCTTGTTTGTTTATACATTTGCAGTCAAGTTCTTTCTTTTTCTTATTTATTACGTTATTTCCCTAAGATTAGAGGTGAGTGATGCTTCTTATAAGCCAAAATATGAGTCAGGCCAAACCAAACCATTTTTATTAGTTAGATTAATCATATCAATGGGATTCAATCATAACATGAACATGGTAACATGTGTAGGGTTCTTTGGTAAGGTAATTCTTTTGAATTTCCAGCTAGACTTTGAAACCAAGATTTCAAGTTTTGAAAACCCCAATAACCTTTATATGTGCAAAGGTGTACATGGCTATAATAGTGGTGGTCCAAAGAAATGCCATATCACACTAGTACTAATAATGATAACAAAACCAACAAAAATCAACTCAACCCAATTGTGAATTTCTCTATTTACCTAAAAAGTTTTCTATTCACCAAAAAAATCATCACTCTCATAAACTCAAGGATTCAATTTTAATAGATAAACAACTCCAATTTCAATTGCACACTTTGAATTGTGAACAATGCTCCATATGGGATCTGAACTCAATTAAAAGTTAGAAATTGGATTATAAAAATAACTACTTTATAGTAAAGAGACATATGTGTTAAAGTAGATAGTCATGTTTAGAAATTGTAAAATTTGAAGAAAAAAACTCCTTAGAGGTATGAAATGTGTGTAAGAAATTACACAATCTGCTATTATAAGAATTACTTGTTAGGATATTCCGACACATAGAAAATAGTTAAGTATAACTTGGTCTAGTGTAGAGTTAGGTAAAGTGTGTTTCTTTACTATGTACATTTGTAAATTACAATCCGACGGTCACGATATGTTCTAGACATGAAGTGATCCGACGGTTCATTCTCTCCTCGATATTACTGACACTTGATTCGTGGCTTAGCACCCGATTGGTCCATGATCTCTATTTAAAGAGAATGGAGGGTCATTTGTAGGGTAACCATTCTTGAGAGAAGTTTATATAAATTTTCAATCTTTTATTAATAAATTTCCTGAAGTGGCCGCATTGGCTCAGGCCGTTGACTGTTTCCCTCTTTGAGGGTTTTAACCACATCAAGAATACTGGTGTATTGATTTGTGATCTGTTTGTGAGTGGTGTTATTTGGTGTTCTATCTGAGGAACTTAATTTGTAAATTCCTACATGGTATGAGAGCTATTTGAGGGCCGCATCTGTTGGTGATCCAAATCTGAATCCGTTACAATTCCATATGATTGTCGTTTCCTAGATCTATTGTTTCTGACTACTTTCGAGCCGAGAGGATTGCTCTATTGCGTTAGGAGCATCTGTTCCAGTGAGGAACCCCTTTTGTTTCATGCGAAAAGGTTTCTAGTAACCCTAGCTATGCCATTTTTAAGATATGGAGGTATATAATCTTTATTTGCAGTTCTAGCTATTCATCTCTCTATTTATTTCGGTTTATTTAGCTCTCTGTTTTTTATTATTGGGTCTATACCTTTCATTTATGTGTGTTCTCTTTGCCCCATGACTATGTGCGATCTAGGCAAATCAGAAACATAAATGAAGGATTTTTCTCATGCATATGCTCTTTTTTGCCACACCTTAGTGTGATCTCGGAAAATCAGAAACATTGAGGAAAATATTTAGTTTCCGGCTAAAGCTAACTTCAAGCTGCAAGATTTGTTTTTTTTGTATGTCCGTGTTGGGTTTTGTGGTTTTTGTTTTGCAGGAAAAAAAGAGATTTTTCAAGTAAGCACACACCCCAAAGCTTCAGTGACTAAAAAAACCCATTTTTCTTTTCCAAAAATTATTAACATTTTAAACTAGCTCACTTGGTCCAAAGTTACTTTATGAGAATAGAGGTCTTGAGTTCAAGTCTTTCTTTTTATTGAGTTACTTTTTCAAAAAGCACATGTAACTTATGTTTTAAAGTTACTTTATGTAAAAGTGTCCTCACCCATTATAAAAAGTGAGTCACTTATAATTCTAAAGTCTTTTTATCTTTTATTTAAGTTACAATTTAGTGGGTAGCTCATAAAGTACCATTGTAAAAGTGGGTTTCACTTATTTATAAAAGTGAGCCACAATTTTTTTTTTTTAAAGTGATCTAATTAGATTAAGTTTGGAGGGGGAAATTTTTTAAATATAGCATTATCATTCATTTCCGCACATTCACGCACTTCGTCAGCATCTTCAACAACTTTTCTTCAAAAAGCCATAACTTCTTCATCTGGAAGCCTTTTTTTTTAATGAGCCTAATTTTTCGAGATATTTCCATTGGAACACTTAGTTTCAACATCTAAAACTTCAGTTTCTATTAAAATGAAAAGTCCATGCCAAGTTATTCTTGACAACACCAACTACTTCCAATGGTGGTCCTACATTGTAGATTTACTTAGAAGTAAAGATCTTTACAGAATAGCCTCAGGCCAAGAAACCAAACCTCAAGATGAAGATAAGGCAACCAAATGGGAAAATAGGGAAGATCAAGCACGTGGGTTGATAGGGATGTCTATTTCTCCATACCTTAGATTTTGTATCGCAGAACTTGATACTCCAAATGAAGCAATGAAACAACTCATTTTAAAAGTTTTTGGAAAAAAAGGAAATTAGACCCCATCAACTCGAAAATGAGTTGCTTACATTGGACCCCAATAATTTTTCTTCCATTGAAGATTTTTTG
>APFE030323681.1:150848-172240 GCA_000404065.3 Pinus taeda
TAACCACGTCAAAAATATTGGTGTATTGATCTGTGATCTGTTTGTGAGCGGTGTCCTTTGGTGTTCTGTCTGAGGAACTTACCCTGTAAATTCCTACAGGTATGATATCTAGTCCAAATTATTTTCAAGAACTCTAAATTAGAGAGTTCCCTGAAAATATATTGTGGTGTGTGGTTGTTTGTGATGAAATTAACCCCCATTTGTATACAATCCATTACAACAAAATCTAGCACACACAATGTTGTAAAGTCCCAAGCACCAAGGTGATAGATTTGTGTAACTCAAGAATGTTTCCTATTATCACCTCAACAACATTTCCCCACACTTTTTAGGTTAGCTCCTATCCAACACAAAGGGAGCTTCCATAAGGTAGGTTGCTAAGGATATGGAGTGGAGACTCAAGGTGAAGTTTTAAGTGTAAGCCTTTACAAAACAAAGTAGCGTATATGGAAGGAAATGGAAATGGGGAAAGGGATGTGGGAAAGAAAGGAATGGAAGAAGAGGGGAACATGTGAATAGGATGATATGGGACTAATTCCTATCAACCTATTGGGTTAATGGAGTCATGAAATATTGCATGAAATGAAAGAGAGTTTGTGTAGAAAGGGTTAGTTTGCCACATTAACCTTTTTGGATGAAAGAACTTGATTTGTTACCTCCATCTTCCTTGGATTGCAATTCAATTGCACACTCAAAGAAAAATGAGCCAATTTGATACATTTAATGTTAATTATTTTTTGTAAATTTTTTATAGCAACTACTCTTATAAAGTTAGGGGTGTCACTCAACAATCCTAATATTGAGGTGTTCTTTTATGGTTGAATTGTACTTTTAATTAGCAATTTCATTTGATGTAAGAGGGGTGCAAGGTTTAATGGTAGAATGGGTTTATATTAGCTACCTAAGCTAATATAAGAAGAATGAAAACATTAAAAATTAAGGAAATTAATGGGATAAATATGAATAAACTAGAAAATGATTTTAAGAATCCCACCCTAATGGAATCACCTTTTTGTTATGGATATATTTAAATAAGAGTGGACAAATCCTTCCCACCAAGTGGTTGGTGGATTGAAGAAAAAATGAAGGAGAAGTGGTCTTATTTTTCCATAAAATGCAAAACAAAGTGGGTGTAAGGTAAAGATGGATTAAAGAACAAGAGGAAGAAAAAGAGAAAATGAAACCCAAATTTGAACCTAGAAGAATATTCCTTTACATCCCTTGCTTAAAGGAGAGAGTAGAGGACTGAAACACCTCTTAATGAATATGTGTAGCATATGCACCTAGCTCAAACTACCTCAACTCTTTCTTTGGAAATAAGCATTTAAATCTCTAATTGGTTTTATGAAAGCATATATCAAGGAACATAACATAACCCACCTTATTGGTTCCAAAGGATCCACCATAGTATTGGATTAGAAAAATTGTTAACACAAAGGGGTCACAAAGGTCATTCAAATATGCATTTGTTCACACCATAACACCATCATGAGTTGGTGAAGGATCCATTAAGGTGGTGGACACCCTTTTTCTAGTGGAGAACTCCCGAGATATACTAGTTATTTGCTTCCAATTAGACATGGTTTAGGAGATTCAATGGTCTATTCTTAAGAACAAACTCAATTATTGATTGGTTGAATGCCAAGGTTAGGGGGGCTTTTATAGTTTGATTCTATGATAAAAAAAAATATTATGTTAGCTTTTCTTAGTTAAGAAGAGGAGTAGATCTTAGAAGGAGACTCTTCATTTTGGGGGTGTCCAGGATTCTAGATTTTAACCCAAAATCATCATCAATCTCTTGTACTCTAGTCTAGGTTTAGCTCACAATTCTCTCCACAATTAAAATCAAGAACTCCCAAGGATTGTTCATTATTGATAATTGAAGTAAAGAGTGGGTTGGTTTGATCTCCTTCACAAGATTCTATTTGGAAATAGATTAAGGGATTTTCAAAAACCATTTCACTAGAATGTGAAAGATCCTTGTGAACCCAATATCTATATTATGTAAAAACAACCTTTTTGTGTAAATTATGCAAGGATTCTAGTCACTTAATGGCTATTTCCCCCTAATGTCTTGGATATACTATAGATTTGATATGAGGGTGGTTCCATGAATTAAGAGACATTGAATAACTTCCAACTTGTAAAAAGGAAGCAATGAAAGTTTGGATATGCACGAGGGAGGGGGTGTGGGGTGTGGTTTATTCAACATCCTCAAAGCCACTGGGATTAGACAATGATCATGCCTAGGAAAGTAGCAAACCCTCTAAGAGAGGTGACTTTTGAGATGATTGACCCATTCATTTTGAAGGAAAACTAAGATACTCTTATAAGCCTAATAACCAACAACTCACTCCTTTAGGGTGGACCTATAAGAGGAGCATAATCATCACTTGATCCAAGTGAGGATGAAACTTGAAAAAACGAAATAATCTCCACATAAAAAATGACCAAAAGAACTAGTCGAAAATCAAAGAAAATAATATTTAGATCCTCGGTTGGAGTGTGGAAATACTAATACAAATGCACAAAGTAAGCTTAGTCATGATCTAGACCAAAAAAGAATTGGTTAGAAAAAAAAAAATAAGACCTAGAAAAATATTTTAATCTCCCAAGTGTGTATTTATGTAGACTATTGTGCAATCTATATGTGAGGATTTATTCATGCAATCCTAGGAGGGGAAAACATTTTTAAGAATTTGTAAACAATGCTTTTGGAATCTACCTTTTCTTACTATGGGAGGGAAGTTGATAATATTCATAAATATCTCTATCAATCTTGTACCTATGTTGTATGGGTTAAGTTGATAACATTTGAATAAAAAAAACCAATTCTTATACAAAAAAACCTTCAAATTTTTAACAGTAAACCTATAATCATTTGAATTTGAAAGATAAGGCTAATTATGTATGTGAATATAAAGTAAATGAATGCATAAAAAAACACTAAACTACTCAATGCATAAATAACAAGAGGAATCTCAATTCCAAGGGGAGGAATAGTGGAGATATCTTTAAATTAATAAGAAAGAGAGGACATAGTAGATATAGCTTGAGTATCTTCTTCATGACCTTTATTACATATTTCAAGTTCATTCCCACATAGTCTCTTTGGCCTCAAACCACCTTCATCACTTATGAGAACTTAAAAAAAAACATATGTGAAGTAACAACCCTTTGGCACAATAGGGTAAGAAATTAAGCAACATAGTCTTTAAGGAAGGAAATATGTCCCCTTACCCTCTAAAAATGCCTCTATGTATATGGAGTTTAGGGATTTTAGTTGTTGATCAGATCTTAGCATGGAGAAAGGTACTTGCTTCCACATGCCAATCTCAAATAAAACTTTTTCATGGTTTTTTCCTTACAAGAATAACCACATCTTTAGATATAATTTTGACTTTTATAAGTGTGTATGCAAGCTTAAATAGGGAAAATAGTGTTGTACGTCTCATGGGTGTGGATCTAATGAAGATGACTTGTGCCCATGGTGTTAAAAAGGTAAAAATATACATATTTTTGACCTATGAATGTTATGCTAGGATTATTCAACAATGGAGCCAGTTGTGTTGGCATTGATGTCAATAGGCTTGATGGGCTTGTTCTGATTATAAGAAGTGTTCTTGGGTTACGCAGAGGTTTTTTTAGATGTGTACAGGTCTTGGAGGTTCCTAACAAGATGTTGATGATTTTTCTTGAAGATCTAGGCAAAGGAGTTGTAAGTTTTCTATGCATTAGAGCAGTGTCAATGTAACCCTCTGGTCACAGAGCAGCACTCAAAACTCCTTTTCCTAACAAATTAGCTCTAAGTTTTCTATGCGTTAGAGCAGTATCACGGTTTCCCTCTAGTCACAGAGAAACACTAAAGTAAGGTTGTGATCTGCTAGTGTTGTGAACGCGGAGTTTGTTGCACTATGTCAGTTCTATGATAACGACACTCCTGTAGGGGAAGAAAATAAAAAAACCATGAGTTTAATCGATTGAATTTACCCATGGTAATCCACAACGGGCATAAGTTGGCTTGAAAACCATCATCTTGATGATTTTTTTTCCCATGTTAATTATTGGGCCAACGAGACTTGGTCATTCTTCAAAGGCTATAAATTCACAACGTGATTTGACTTTTTGGGAGTGCAATTGAGATATCTAAGGAGTTAATGTTCATTCTAGCACATGTGCTTGAATATTGCATATTTTAGTTTTATTTTCATATAATTTTCTATTCTAGCACAGGAATCTAAGAATGATTGAATGACGAAATCATGCTTGTTCTAGAGGAATCATCTAAGATTTCATTTTTTCCTAGTCTAGGTTCAATCTTTATTTAGTGTGCAAGACTAAATGCGAGGAATAGAACGATTTCTTGATGGATTTGGTCAGGTATGATAACAGTGGTTACATATGAAGCTTTGATGATCGATTTGAGAGCATCTTGAGCACATCCCTCAGATTTGATTTGTATAACACTAGTGGGGGTATCTGTCAATGCTTATGCCAACAATGTTGACAGCATGATCAATATGCGAGTGATATTAATAATATATGTGGTCTAAGTATGTTGTGATAAAATGATGGTAGTCATCGCTTGATTCAACTTTGTTTAGTGCACATTGATCTAATACACTTCAAAGTTGAATCTCCATTGGTTAAGGGTTTGATCTGGAAAAATATTGGTTAAAGGTCATGATTTGAGCAATGGAGTGATGGATCGGGTGTGAGTAGCAAAGTAAGGGGACTAAGTGCTTACACTTGTTGTTGACGGAATAATCACTCTTGTGGACAAGATAGGTCTCCCTAGGTTCGGAAACCAAACACTAGAACAAAACACATACAAAAATATACAAGCTTTCCCTAGAATATTGTTGAAAATGTGAATATGGACATAATTGGTACTCTAAAGTTTGTCCTCGCTATTTCTTTGTTTGTTGTAGCTCTCATTCTGTTTTTGACCCTCAAGGATAAAACCTGCAATACCACCAACAAGCAACTAATCAAAGAATTTGATATATAAAATACTCAACATATTCTAAATGGATGATCAAGGAGTTCCATTACAGTATTTGCACAATAAAATAACATATGTGGGAAAGAAATATACTTTGTATTAATAAGGAAAAGGAGATAGTTACAACCAATCCCCTGATATTGATATATTCCTCCCAATAGTCCTCAATTCCAACCTTGCATTCAAAGGCCTCAACTGGATACTTTAGCAGAGTGAAAGCATACTTCAAGATTCTAAAAATTAACCCATTTTCCTTTGAGTCTATTGTATTTATAGCCAAGGATGGAAGTTTGAGATCCAATTAGGTAGGGATTAGATCCACAATGGAGGGGATGAGAACCACTTGAGCAGGGATGCGAGCCCATATCCTCACCAATTGGAAATATACTTCCACGAGGCTTCTAGAATGGAAACTTTGCAAGATTTTTCTATTTTTTACCCATGTAAAAAGACCGATGCACTTTGTGATAAGGAAAATTGCGATAACGCAAGATGTTAGTTATGCAATGCAGTTCGTGGGTTGTAACGCAGAATACTTGCAACAATCTCCAAAAATAGGGTTTTGAAGGTTTGTAATCCAAGATTATTATCTTTTATGAAGAGGTATTTCTTCCATCTTTTCCGACATTTGGTGATAATAGTTCTTTGGATGGTGAAAGATCTGGATTTGACATCATTTTCCTAAATGCAACAAAATAATGTGTAACTTGTGCATCAATACTCCAATTGAATGAATGGTAAACAATTCTTGAGTGTAATGAGATAGATTTGGCAGGAGTGTAGGATATGTGGCAACATTGATTAACCAACTTGAGATCGTATCAGGCAATTTGGAGTTTGATCTGAGGTGTAATGGATGCCCATGTAAAATAAAATGATGCTTGTGTATTTAAAATTTTGTATGGCTACAATTTTGGAATATGAGTGCATTGGTCAATATCCTTATATGCTTCAAATAGTAAATGTATGTGTTTTTGTTGTTGCTATCAACAACTAAGGTTGTGTTTCAGTGAATCTTCATTATAGCTCATATGTTGTTCTAATGATGGTGTTATTGATGTACTAGATGGTTGAGTGAGTGTGAAGACAATGTCTTGCTTTGAGTATATTTCCACAAAGGATTGAATTAACCAAATAGTTTCGTTGATGTAGAGGATAAAGAATGTTGTTGTGCTACTACTAATAGGTTATTGTTGTAAGTTCCATGGTTATATTACAATTGTTCTTTGGATTTCTTATAATACATTGACAAATTAGAATATGGTTTATATGGATCAAGCATGATAATATTGTGCTAAAAGGTGTGTATTACTAATGTATTCCTTGTATTGCCTTGTATTCATTGCTATTGATATGTCACTGTCAGTGCTAGATCTTGATGATCAAGAAAGGTTACTTAGTGCATGAATGTTGATGGCATGTATTGCTAGTATGTTGGCATGAACATTGTATATGCTCACTATTGCTTGCGGAGGGTCTTATTCTTGTGTCTATGTGATTGTGCTAACTGCTTTCTGAGCATAATATTGTGAGAATATTGCTCATATGGCTTGATGTATTGTTAAGTATGCTACTATTAGGGTCTGGCTTAATATACTATTGTGCCTTGAGAGCATTAACGCAAAGGATGTAGAGAGATGTATTGCTAAGCAAGAGTAAGCTAATGTCAGAGTATAAGTTGTTGCTAGGGTTTGAACAAAGTTTGTTCTACAAGTTGAGATCAGAGTTATGTATTGATGCATTGCATGTGTAGATAGAGTCTATGTTGTTGATGAGGAGAAGTTGATTGTTGAATTTGTTGTGTCTGGTTTGGTTTGGTAACCATATTGTCTAGATGATATTTTTACATTGCTTTTTTATGGTTCATAAGCAAAGAAGTATGTGATGAGTGTATGTTATATTCTTTCCACGACTAGTCTCACGTGTGGGGTAGGGGGGGGGGGGGGGGGGGGCCAATAGTCCTCCCTGTTCGTTGCATCGGGTGTAGCAGGGGGTCACAAGGGGCAACAACCCCCCTATATGAGGTTTGGGGTAGCGCCCTGGGGAAACAAATTTGGACCCTATATTAGGTGGGTGGACTGTTGAGTGTGTGTTATATTCTTTCCAAGACTACCCCACGTGTGTTAGCTTCCCCTGTACATTGCTCCGGGTGTTGTTGTGGCCACAACCACCACCCTATTAAAATTTTCCCTAGTAGCAATTTTGAATGGGTCCCCCAGAAGTCTGATTTTTCATCTCTCCGAATGATCTGTTTCATCCCAGTGATTTTAACTCTATGACGAGTCAAATTTTCAATTCCTAATGGTTGAGCCCCTTGAATAAATCTCTACTGCATGATTCATTCATGACCCGGCCTAGCCCTTCATTCATTCCCTTCATCAAGACTTTTCAAATCCTCATAAGCATCCATAGTACATTTATGCCTGCACGCATAATCACCCCCACCCTCACTATATTCGTTTGTGTACTTAACACACAAAACCTTCTATCGCACCTCATTTCCATTTTAATTTTTTGCAATGAAAGATTTCACAAACATGCATAAATCATCCCTTTTTCGCTTATCACACTCAACCTTGGCACATAACGCATACCATAAGGCACTGGACCGGACAACACTATTAACCATACTTCATACATATGTCGGGTCCGGGGCCATATCACATATCGCAATCGGTGGAGCCCCAGGCTTGTGCATATTGCGATATGTGATATGCCGGACCCGACGATATTTATAGGCCCTAATACATAAAATTTGAGGTCTGGCCTAAGTGATCGAAGCGGGATTTTCTTTGTATTCCTATGTTTTCCAAAATTCCGGATATAACAAAGGGAGCGGGATTTTAGTGTAAAAGGCACGCCTGTGGAGTCTTGATAGTGTAATCGCACATTGGGGAAGTGGAAGGTGTTATTTTCAGTCTTTGCAGCCTTCCTCCAGTGATCAAACATGCTCTTACAAAGTGATTTTAAGGTGTCAAGGTCAAATTTTGTCATTTCAGTGAGTCTTCAAGCAAAATTTGGTCACTAGGTATTATGTTTAGGGTTTTCTTTTACTCCTTTCAAAGTTATCCAAATGTCAGTCCATGTCACCATTCAGCTGAGTTTACCATCATTTAGAGGGTTGTCATCATCATGTCAAGTTCCACTGGGTCATTTTACACCTTGTTCATGTTTCAGTTGTGCCTAGGTAAGATTCATTTCCCTCTCCTAGGGTTTTGAAGGTATTTCTCTTGGATGGTCAAATCATCAGCAAAACTTGTATCATTATGTTCATAAACCTTCCCCTATCCTTAATGTATCTTATTAAACACTTCCCATCACTGAGATCCCGCAAATTCCTCATTTTCGCACAAACCCTAGTTTCTTTCTACAACTTGACAATTTTCTAGGTTGGGCCTGTGTTTAGCCCTTTTGGACCCCTTCCCCTCACTCAATATTTGAAATTCCACTTTCCCCTACTTCCCAAAAATTTCTCAAGAATTTAGAAGCCCCTTATCCCCTTCATTTCACTTCATTTCGACAAATCCCCTGTTCCACACATCGGGGTAGCTTTTACTCAAATGATGTTTCTGAGCAATAAAAGATGCATTTGGGAAAACTGAGAGAGGTTTTTGTCCACAATAGGCGGAAGAAAAACCTCCTTCATTATTTACACAAGTTCCATGGTTTTAGAGAAATGGAAAAATATAATTGCCTCAGAGAATTGATGCACCTCTGAAGTGACCTTGGGAAAATCAAGTTTTCTCCTAGCTTGGTTGGCCAAATGACTTTTTTGATGAGTCAAAGGATAACTAAACACAAATATCTTTCCAATGAGCTATCATGAGCTCAATTTTGAGTTGAGGAAGACCTTCAAAAGTTGACTGCAACAGCACTCTACCTTTAGGCAGCCTCATTTTGCACATTTTTACCAGTCTTGGGAGATTTGATTTTTGACAAGGAAAATGAACTCCAAATTGAAAAATTCTAGTTGGGTTAGAAAGTAGACTCAATAACATTTCCAACGAGATATCTTGCTCCCAATTTGGACACCAGGAAGGCCTTCAAAAGTCTCCTGCAAAAAGTGTTACGCATAGGGTTTGGTGGCGCGACGCGTTGGGTTTGTGGCATGGCGCATTGGGTTTATGGCGCGGCGCATAGAGCTGGAAGCCTGATTTCACTCAAAAACTCTCCCAAATTGCAAATTTGCTCAATATTCTTGTGTTCAAGTAAGTTAACATTTATCCCATGACCAATGAATGAGTTACCTTGGTATTTATGGTGGTTTAGTGAGACAAAACCCAAACCCTACCTCCTTGCAATTTTTACTCAAAAAACAATTGCTTAGGGTTTACACTTGTGTTTTTGGCTGCCAACTCCAAAAATTTCTCACTCCCTCACTCTTTCATTCTCTCATTACATTTTATGAAACCATTCCCCCAATCCCCATATCCCTAAGTCTACTAATTCTAAAACCCTAATTGCTTTCCCACACCCTAGTCAAATATCCCCAAAGCCTAATTGTTGTCCCAAGAACCTAAGTACTATTCCCTAAACCCCCTATTTCCAAAACAACTTGTCAACAACATTCCCAAAACCCCTCATACACTTTCCCCTTCACATTCCCTCATATATTTTTAACCTTGGTGGCAGAAAATTGAAAACATCATAAATCTCCTACTACTCATCAAGAAAACTCACCCACTAGCAAACATGGAGTCTAATATTTCATATGACCGTGATGAAGAGACATACACTGGAGCAAAGAAACAAGCAGCTTCAGGGTCAACATGTGATTATGGAGTTGCAAAACATTCGGGAGAATCGCCAAGCTGCCCAAAGGAGGAGGGTGGAGTTCACTTCACTTGAGTAAGAGATCAATGCCGATCAGGAGTCTTGGCTCGAGAGAGTCAATATCCACTTAGAGATATTGTTGGAGAAGGCCAATAAGGATAAAGACTTGTTGAGACTCATGGGTTTTCATTACATGGCGAGGAACAAAATTTGCAAGGCGAGAATCAGGAGCTTAAAGGCAAAATTGAAGAGAGCATCTAAGATGCGAAAGGAGCATGATCACCTTCAGATATTGGTTGAGGTTTCCTTCGCCCAACACCATGCTTGATAGAGAAGACTCAGCCCAAATTTCAAAAAATTTGGGGCATTTTTGAAATTTTTGAAATTTTTGGCACAAAAAACAGAGTTTTCTGCCCTATGCGCTGCGCCATGTGGTGCTCGCTTTTGATGGGAGCCTCCAAATGACAAAAACTCATCATTTTTGGATTTGGCATAGAAAAATATTCTCTCCTACCAATGGCCAAGAAATTTTGACAGGTTTTGAGCCCTCAAAAAGGTCAAAAACACTCAAAAAATGACCTTACTGCCCCTATTTTGACACACAGGAAGCAGTGTTGGGAGAACTGAAGTTTGGAAGGGCAAATGGAGGTCAAATTCAAAAATTCAACTTGGGTTGGAAAGTAGACAGGCAGACCTTTCCAACAATCACACTTGGATCAAAGTCGGACATCAGGAAGGCCTCCAAAAGTGGGTCCAAACAGGCGCTACACATAGAGAATCAGGCGCAGCGCATAGATGAAATTTTGCCAGTTTGACCAAGTATTGCTCTGTTTTTTGCCCAGCTTTGGCCAGTTTGACTTTTTCACTTTCTTAATGTCAAAATTGTGATGTAATTTCATGTATATTGATGGATCATGATGTAAATATGTCAAATTTGCACTTTTGTAGGTAGATTCATCAATTAAAAACTTGTTTGACACTGAATGAATCAGTTCCCTTGTTTCTAGAGGCATGCTATTCCACTGCCTGATTTCTAATTTTTAGTTTAGAATTAGTTGGAACAACTCCTAAACATGTGAGCTCGACCCCTAGAGGCTAGGATGAAGTATGGTTTCTCTATATTTTATGTTTTTTTAGTCATTAGCATGGTTGGACTTTTGAGAAAGTGAGGAGCTTCATTGTACACTCATATCAGCATTTTGGCTAAGGAATTGAGACCAGGGTTTGCAGCACCCTTTGGGATACCTGTGGCATTTTGTTTTGGTACAGTGATTTCTTCTATATTTTTGAATTTACCTATGTGTTATGTATGACATTATCTATCTTGTTTCTTCCTAACTAAATCAAACAAGAGTGAAAGTAGAATCCATTGAAATTGCAGTGCTCTACTTGAGGTTTGCTTTAGTTTCTTGATGTTTTTAGCTGTTTGGAGAGGATCCATGGCTTCTCTTTCCCTCTTCAACTCCTCATCTGTCTAATCCCTCCATCTCATTCAATTTAAAGTGACAAAATCAGTTGCCTATCTTGCCCCATTGAGATCTCTGCAAGACTGAGCCTCATTCCCTACACCCAAGATCTGCCTTTTCATTAGAGCCAACAAAAATATTACTTTATTCAATCAAATGCTTTGCACATATACCTAGCCTAAGATCAGTAGTTATATCATTCATCTCAAGCCCTTAGTGATCATATTTGGCTGAGATTGACCTGGAGAGAGCCCTCCCCCGACCTGGTAGGGCTAGCTACCAGGTTAAGCGTGGTTTGATGTTGCTCCTGGATCCTACCTTTCTCAGCCTGAGGTAAATCTAGGCTCTAATAGAAGGCATGGGTACTGCAACCCGTGGAGGGGCCAATACCCGATTGTGATTAAGTGAAGCCCTCGAAAACTGTGCCAAGCCTATGGATTAAGCGGGAAAATTGTGTGTTACGTGTGTTTTGTGCGTAAATCCTTTTCTTTCACACTTGTTCCTGGTAGTTTTATAAAAGTTAATGAAGGCAGTGTTTATGTTTTGTTTGAACATTTCTGTTATATTGTTCACAATCATGAAGCTAATGATAACTATCTTTGTAGGCGAGAAGTAAAGGACGTAGGAGTGGATTTGAAGAGTCATGTATGCAGAAGCGTTGTGTTTAAAGATCCGGCCTTAGGCGTTCCAGGTCGGAATCCCATGCGTTGCCTGTGCATTCCAAAAGAAATTTTTTCCCAGTTTTCATCATGGGGAGGCGACACATAGTCACCCTTTTATCAACATATGTTCACTTCCTCGGGATATGAAGCGCTCCAGCAGATATGCTTTCTACGTGTCAGCGGTTACACTGACAATCCTATCTTTGTATACTCGATTTGTATATCAAAAACAGTGGGGGGAGATGAAGATCATGGAAGACTGAGGGTCATGGGGGGCTGCATAAGTGTTACCCCCTGATAGGAGACAGGGGATTTTTGGTTTTGGGAAGAACAACTTTGATTATTGTGAATAAAAAGAGACTGTTTAGCTCAATAAAGAGCCGGTGTTTTAGATTGATTTTCCTCTTTTATGATGTGTTTTAATCAAAATGCTGTCGTTGGTATAAATGCAAATGTATATTTGTTTTGTGCATATTGATGACTCATAGTTCATGGTTATGCCTGGTTATTTGAATATGATTCAATATCGTGGTTAAATCATGAAAGGTTGCTGACTCAAAACTCTGTTGAACATCAGTTGCAAGCTTCTCTTTCCATAAAATGGAATGTGCATTCCTGTATGAATGATTGGATTGTAATTAAGTATTAATGCAATCTTGTTCTTATATGAACTAGTAATTGATTCATTTAGACTTGGAATTCATATATGATGTTTAACCTCTCTTTGTCATGCTCCAGCAGGATAGATTAGGATAGTCAGGACATAGACTAGAGTAGTTAGAAGAAGTGTAGATAGGATTAAATACATAGTGGTTAGCTGTTTTAATTTTGTTGATTTAATTGAAGCCTTCTTCTCAGAAGCCATCTTTCAACTCATTTAACAGTTTACGGGGTTCCTTAAAACCCATTGGAACTAGCCATTCCAAACGAAAGCAGGTCTAATTGGGGCTTGCGATTGGGTTAGTTCCCTTGTTGGTATATCGACCATTCGCCATGTCAACAAATTGGCGCTAGAAGGAGGGCCTGAACCGCTATCCACAGCTTTTCAAGGTTTCATCTATAAGTGCCACACATGGATTCAAGAAGATTAATACATGGATTGTGAAGGTCGAAAAGACCCCTCCTCTCATTCAGAAAAGCATCATTTCGAAGAAGAGACACTGTGGGAGTATCCTGTCACTCAAGAACAACCAGTCTAAAGACTTACTCGAGCTTACGCTCGTTCCCTACCACAACTCCCTATCTTTCATTCATTACCTCTTATAGCAAAAGGAAAGCCAAGGGTCTATCACATAAATGAAGAAATGTCTGCAGCCCCTTCTCTTGAAGATATTGTGCTTGATTCTTTGCAGAGTATCAACTCTCCTTGGGAAGAAATCCCTAAGGATTCCCCGTTTGAAGGCAATCCCTAGCCTGATTTGGAAAATCCGAATGAAGAAGCCCTTAACTAGAACATCCCTATCCTCGATATGGCTAATATTCCTCCACCAGGTGGAAACCAACTCCCACCTCCTCCGGGAGCATTGCTTCCCTGGCTCGCTCAGGATGCCATGGCGATACTTGGGCAGCAGCATCCCTTACCCAAGAATGCAGAAAAGGTACTACTTAAATTCAACCTTGAGCGGGGAGACACCGCTGAAAACCATATCAACTTGTTCTTCTTGGCCATGCGCATGTTGGGGGTAGCTGATGAAGATATAGTCTATTGCCTGTTCCCTTTTACCTTGACTGGTGCATCTTCCACATGGTACTTTAGCTTGAGAACCGGATCAATCACCTTATGGGTTGCCTTTCAAAATGGAAACTAGAGAAAAGGTTAAGGATTTTAATATCCAGTTCAACACCTTATTCAATAGAATCCCGACCACCGCCAGACCTACAGAAGAGGTGCTCATGGAATTCTACATCGCTGCTCTCCCTGTCCCTACTGCAATGTGGGTCAAAAGGAGTAACGCACAGAACTTACAAGGTGCTCTCGATGAAGCAATAAAAGTTGAGAATGAAATGCTCAGTCTCACAGCATGCCACCCTACAACCAGAGAAAAGAAAGCCTAACAAGCTTCCAAGAAGATTAATGGGAGTGATAACAAAGGGGCTGAAACCAAAGAAAAGGATACCACAGATGTAGGAGGTTTGCATCGAATCATTAAGAAGCTGACAAATACAGTCATCGATATGAAAAGGAATTCTAGAGAGAGTATGAGCAGAAGTGGAGGAGAGTATAACAACAGAAAACCTTCCAAACCTTTCTATCGTAAGAAGACAGAAGGTGATCATGGTCCACTTGCACCGCCTGCTCCACCCAATGAAGGGAATTTAAACACAGAAGAGCTGGCTCTTATCGGATTGCTCCTTAACCAAGAAGAACCTATAGTGGAGCTAGAGCTAGAACAAGAAGATGAGGAAGAATACCAAGTAGAAGAGCCCTCGGAAGAAGTATCAAAAATCAACGTACTATGGGATTTCTATACAAATGAGAACGATGATGACCAAGGAGACAATATGGCAAAAATCCACACTATTTGAAATCCACACACGAAGCAAAGGGCCACTTGCAAGTGTGATGAAGCCTTTAGATCACACTAAGAAAGATGTTCGCCTTGTGAAGGCACCTACTCCCAAAGTTCCTATTGCGAAGAGTAGACCCAGCGGTCAATCCAAGAATGCCCCTGTTGCAAATCCTCCAGAGAAAGAAAATGCATCTCCCACTGCAACAAAGGCTACTCAAGATGGTACACCCCCACCTAATAATAGCAAAACCGGTATGTTTACTCTGCCCTATCCTGTTTATAACATTGATTACAATATTGTGGATGATCTTAAGAAATCTAGGGCTAATATCACATACTTTGATTTACTGAAATTAACACAGCAAAGAGATTTGCTCTTGAAAGCTATGAATGAGAGAAATTCCAAAACTCCCAACATCCCAAGCAGCCAAACCAACAAGTCAATGTCCAAACCTGTCAATACCTCCATTGTAGCCTAAACGCCATCAGTTATGGAAGCCACTCTGTCCAGAATGAATCGAAAACCCCAAGATGTCAGTGCAGCCATGATAGGGAGAAAATCAAAATCCATGACCCCACCTTTCCTTATCACATTTGAAATCCTCAACATGAATGTACATAATTGCGTGGTAGATTCCGGTGCCTCATCCACTGTGATGCCTTATGTTGTTGCTAAAATATTACATGCAATACCTGAGAAAATTGGGACTCGAATTATGCAATTGGACAGGAAAAATGTGAAAGTAATTGGAGAATTGAAAGATGTGTTGATTTAGATGGTTGCTAAACCACAGTACACTCAAGTCATTGGTATAGTGGTAGTCGATATACCCGAGGCCTATGGAATGCTACTTAGTAGGGATTGGTTAGAAAATCTCAATGGATATTTCTCAACTGATTGGTCCCACCTCTTGCTGCCTCAGAAGGGAAAAGGTGATATGGTGAGAGTTGATCAAGAAAGATACATGAAGTATGTGGTAACAAAACTAAATGGTCCCAATGAACCTATAATGTTTACCAACTCCATCCTTGGGAACTATAGTTTCAATGTTTATGCTACAAAACCCTATTTTGGAGAATTCCATGCAAGAACAGTTGAAGAAACTTTGACATACACACAGTTGGAAATTCCCTCCCATAATCCAACTGATAAACTATCATGTATTATAGTAGATGATAGGAATAGTTTCGTAGATAGTAGTTAAATTGATTTAACATTATATTCTATGTTCTGGACACTCTATTTCGATGGTTCTAACTGTCTTGAAGGTGCGGGTGCTAAGAGTATTCTCATTGACCCGCAAGGGAACCAACATTTGATGGCCAGCTGGTTGGAGTTTGCATGCACCAACCAATAGCAAAATATGAATGCTTGTTGCAAGGCCTGAAGAAAGCCATTGATATGAATGTAAAAAATCTTAAAGTTTTTGGTGACTCACAGATAATCGTGGATCAGGTAAGGAAAAGGATACATTGCAATTCACCATACCTGGTAAGGTACTAGCATGAGGTATGGAACTTAATTCACATTTTTGACTCTTTTAATATCACATATATATACCTCGAGGGAAAAACCAAGATGTTGATCTAATGGTTAATATGACTGCTAAACTTTTTCCTGATTTTAGATTAAAGAAGAACAAATGCTATGTTGAATTGATTTTTATACCATCCGTGCCTGATAACATCTCAAATTGGCAGGTGTTCAAAGATGACAAGCTTATGAATGGGAGTAAAGAGGAGGCTAAGCCCTACCAACAAAAGCTTCGAAAGATGCATTCAGGCCCAGGACCGTTGGTGAAGAAAGAGTTTAACAAAACATTGGATGCCAAAATCATCTTTCTAGTCATGCACACCCCTTGGGTAGCCAATCTCGTGCAAGCAAGAAACAAAATTGGAAACATTAGGCTATGTATCGATTTCAGAAACCTGAACCAAGCATCCTAGAAAGATAACTATCATGTCCCTCCTATAGAACACATTCTCCAATGCGTTTCTGGGTCTGAAATGTTGTCCCTATTAGATGTGTTTTCAGGATATAATCAAGCATTGGTGTCTAATGGGGATCAGCTTAAGACAACATTCCAACACTTATGGCTGGGACAATTCCAAGTTGTGGAAAAAATTGGTCAAGGAACTTATAGGTTGAAAACGTTACAAGGAGAGACTGAAAAGCTCCCTGTTAATGGCCAGCATCTGAAGAGATACTTCCAGTAGCCACCACATGGCGGTTACCTCTTGAGTAGATTAGAGTTCATTTCATTTTGTTGTTAGTTTAGTTGTATTTCTGTCAAGTTTTCCTTTTGTTTTCTGCAAAGTTTATTTTCTTGTTGTTTTGAATTACAGTCCTTTTTCAGCCAACTGACTTCAGCCCTCCCATCATGTTCTTACTTTTCTCAAATTTTCCCTCATGCACCACCTTTAGCTTTTCCCTTCCTCATTAACCTGCTGACAATTCCGTTGTTTCTAAATCCATCATTACCTTGCAAATCAAACAAAGTTTCTATCAGCCCATGAGAGCTTGAAAATCAGCTATAGAATTTAAACCAAGCCACTCGTTGGCATCTATTGAGAACTGGGGAAGATCTGTTGATAACTTGGATATCTGGAGCATGTAGGGGCATCTTTATAAAAGAAGAATGTGTAACTACAGCTGGACTAGCATGGAGGGATGCTGCATTTTGAATAAATCCCACTCAGACCTAGCACATGCTTGCCTATAAGGTTTACAGTCATTCTCCATTGGTCCCATCCACCGCACTAAATTGTCCAATACCTGTCATCTACAACTAAACCTCCTTTTAGGGGCTAAACTCACTATCATATACTTGTGGCAAATCTAATTGTGCTCTAGTCCTTGTGCCTAAAACTAGAAGGACATATTTAAAAGAAAATGAAATGTCAAGTCCCTGTGCCAATCTGGAAGGACAGGTTGTTTGGGAAGCCGATTAGAGTAGGGATTGTTGCTAGGCTCAAAGTACTAGTTGACACAGCAAGCCCAACCTTGCTTAAGTGGTTTAAAAATATGGCATGATCCATGACTGCGCCCCATTCAATCATATGAAAATATAGCACTGGAATTCTTATACAAATGTAGATAAACATATCTACATAAAGAGTTGAGGTACACACCTAAAATAGGTATTGGCAGACCAATGATGGCCCTAAAAGAATTTTGAAAGTTGGAAACAGGTAAAGGAAGGTCAATAAATCCCATAATACTACTATTGGAGAATGCCTGTCAAAATCTTATCAGTGAGAAAAGGCTATTTGTCTTTGTGATCTGATAATCACCCTATGAGTGACCTCAGTTAAAGATTTATTAAACAAAAGGTATTATAGACTCATGTGTTGGTGTGTGTGTTCTGTGTTATTGAAGCAACGTATCGATCAAATTGCCAATACACAAACATTTAAATGGAAAGACAACAGAGAAATATAGTAAGCAACACAAAGACACAAACAGTTTTTAATAAGGAGTTCACCCTATTCTCCAGGGCTAGGTCTCCGGTCCAGCTTCAGTGGTGGCCTTGTTTTATTGTGTCTTACAGCAGAGAAATTACAATACAGGGACTCAATGTGAGTTCTCCTGAAGCAGATTTTGCTTGGCAGGGTGGTTCTTGGATTCCCCAAGCCACTCAAAGTTCACAGACTCTTTTACTTCCTACCAGCTCTGTGACTCTTGGTCTACAGTGGAAGGAGCCAAATGTGATGCTCAGTCCGGACAGATTCCTCGATGGGAAGGCTTGAATCTTCAAGCTCTCTGGTGCTCGACGCTGCCTATGGTCAGCTCAGCCCTCTGGCTCCTCTGCTTGGCTTTACTATTCTCTGTGTTCAATCCTCCTCTCAGGTTTTACTGTTCATTGTCTCTCTTGGTCGCTTGGACTCTTCTCCAAATCCTCCAATGAATTCGACTGTCTCCGTTCATGCCTTTAACCATTCGATCCCTATTCCTGTTCGGTTCCTCTCTTGCCTGCGTCGATTCACCTTCTGCAGTTGTGCTTGGAGTTCCCTGTTCGGCGTCAGCATGAACGCTCAGGGAGTGCCACGTGTCCCCATCTAACTAGTGCCAGCATGCTTCGTCAGCTCGTTTCTTCGGTTATGTCGTGGATACATTATTTCTCCATTGTGGCAATTAAACGGATTCCAAATCCTTTAAAATCACAGCTTATTTCCCTATCGATTCCGCTTCTTTCTATCAGGCACGATCTCAGCCATCCGATCTGGGATCCTCCAGATCCAATGCCATACGCACGTCGAGCGCAATTGACTTGCTCGACCATTAGCGCGCGATCACGGCGGTTTTTCTCTCACCTCTGCTGCCACGCGTCGATCGTTGAGCGGGATCGCTCTACTCTCCTCCAAAACCTCTTACCGTTCAAGGGCACCCCGATCGATACCGCCAGTTTTCCAGAGCGTGGGTCCCACCTTTGTCCTTTAGCGCTTTTTGTTTCTCTGCCCGCGGTTCTCCGGCTCCCAACGTGACCGAGTGCTTAAGGATTTTCCATTTTAGCCTTGTTTGCCCAGTGATCACGCTTCAAAATCGCCTCCTTTTCCCGATCCGGGGCTCCCAGGCGCTGTTTTGACCTCCTGCACAGTCTCTATGGGCCATAGTCAGCGCGCTTTGACCGAGGTCCTCGTCGCTCCACGTCGGCTGCCATGGCCATTGGTTCAAGGCATTTTTTGATTGTTGTTTTGGAATTTTCAAGGATTTTTTCAACTCGATAGAATCAAGGTTCTTGACAGTCTTTTGTGGATTCAATTCGGATCATGGCCTCCCTACTGAAAAAGATTTTGGACCACCAAGAGTTGGTTTTCTTAGAGCATCGACTAAGTGAGGAAATTGTTGTCTCACTTGTCCAATCTCAATCCACTTTTCACTGCTCAGCTTTGAAAATTTAAGCCCAATCCTGAGGTATTCCACCTGTCCACTGCGCGTCGTCCTCACCTTCCTGTCCAACACTGTGTCTTCCTGTAACTCATTAAGGTATTCAGGTAGCAGGTCATCAACAGAAGGTAATTGACTCTGCTCTTCAGGGTCCTCAATCATTGAAGGTTCAAACAACCTCAAGCAATCTGTGTTCACGACTAAGTAGATGTGCATGTAAGCTGGCAGATCAAGGCAGAAAACATTCTCACCAATCTTCTCAAGTAACCTGAAGGGTACATACCTGATAGGTTTTAGCTTTTTACCTTCACCTTGCATTCTGTCCTTGCTGATATACAGTCAGACTTGGTCTACAACTTGAAAACTATGCTCCATCCGATGCTTATCATGCCTAGCCTTGTACTTCGCCTGGCTCTTTTCTAGCTGTTCCTGTACTGCCTAGTGGATCTCCTGGATCTGTTCAATGAACCTAGTTGCCTTGTCCACATCATTGTGTTTATCAACCATTGTATCTTTACCAAAGACAAAATCCAAAGGAGACCTTGGTATGAAACCAAAACAGGTCTCGAAAGGAGATCTCTGTGTAGAAGAGTGTTTGGCTCTATTGTAAGCATGCTACACATAGCACAAGTGCTCATCCCAAAGCTTAGGATGTTTACTGCAATATCCTCTCAGTAGCTTGATCACCGTCCTGTTAACTACTTCTATTTGGCCATCTGTTTGTGGATGAAAAGCTATGCTTTTCTTTAACTTGGTGTCCATTAGTTCCCACATACTTGACGAAAACTTCCCCACAAATCGGGTGTCTCGATCAGATACAATAGAAGTGGGTAATCCAAAATGAACCCATACATGTTCAAAAAATAATTTTGCAGTTTGTTCAGTTGTAATCTGTTTACTACAGGGTATCAAAATACACATTTTGCTAAACCTATCCATAACAACATATAGATAATCATGACCCTTCCTAGATTTGGGCAGTCCTCCAACGAAATCCATGGAAATGCTTTCCCAAGGGTGAGAAAGAACTGGCAAGGGAGTGTACAAGCCTAGTTTTCTATTGATGGGCTTGCTTTTAGCACACATAGCACACCCCTTTACATATCTAGAAACTATCTCATTCATTTTTGGCCAATAGTAGAACCTTTGTAGCTATGCAACTGTTTTACTTACCCCGAAGTGACCTAATATCAGAGAAGTGTGTGCTTCCCTAATTATCTTTTCTCTCTCAGTGTGTGGAATGCACAGTATCCCACAATGATATAAGAGTCGGTCCTTCACATGATAGTCCAATTCTTCTACTCTTTTGCCTTGACTTAAAGTTGCATATACATCTTTAAAGTCCATATCCTGAGCATATTATTCTATGTAGCTTTCATGCAGCACAGAATTATGCTTAAGTAGGATAGATGCATTTATAATGGGTCTAGATAACATGTCTGCAACCTTGTTATGTATGCCCTTTTTATATTTGATGACTAAATGAAACTATTGCAGAAAACCCATCCATCTGTAATGTCTTGATTGTTGCAATTTAGTTTGGGAGTGTAGGTATTGAAGTGGTTGATGATCAGTATGTATTACTGTTTCCTGCCCATTAAGTAATGTTTCCACTTTTTCACACTCTGAACTAATGCATACAATTCTTTATCATAGGTAGGATAGTTAACTACTGCAGGATTAAGTCTCAGAATGATAACATATGGGTTTACCGTGCTATGTCAACACTACTCCCATGGCATTGTCACTAGCATCAGTTTGGATCTCAAATGGTCTTTGTAGATCTGGCGGTGCTAGTACAGGTGTTGTACTAATCTTTTCTTTTAGGGTGTCGAAGGCTTTCTGATGTTTGCCTCCCCACTGAAACACCTTGTTCAATCCTGTCAAAGCATGTAAGGAAGCTGCAATTGAGGAAAAAATTGAAATGAACTTCCTCCAATACTGTGTTGCTCCTAAGAAGCTTCTCACTTCTATAGCAGACTTGGGTTTAGGCCAGTTCATGATGACTGACACTTTAGAGGGATCTATTTTCGATTCACCTCCCCCTACTATATGACCCAAATAATTTAGAGAGGTTTTGCCAAATTC
>APFE030323681.1:180663-224640 GCA_000404065.3 Pinus taeda
ACCCTATTCTCCAGGGATACGTCTTCGGTCCAGCTTCAATGGTGGCCTTGTTTTATTGTGTCTTATAGCAGAGAAATTACAATACAGGGACTCAACGTGAGTTCTCCCGAAGCAGATTTTGCTTGGCAGGGTGGTTCTTGGATTCTCCAAGCCACTCAGAGTTCACAGACTCTTTTACTTCCTACTAGCTCTGTGACCCTTGGTCTACAATGGAAAGATCCAAATGTGATGCTTAGTCCGGACAAATTCCTCTATGGGAAGGCTTGAATCTTCAAGCTCTCTGGTGCTCGACGTTGTCTGTGGTCAGCTCGGCCCTCTGTCTCCTCTTCTTAGCTTTATTGTTCTCTGTGTTCAGTCCTCCTCTCAGGGTTCACTGTTCACTGTCTCTCTTGGTCGCTTGGATTCTTCTCCAAATCCTCCAACGAATTCGACTATCTTCATTCATGCCTTTAACCATTCGATCCCTATGCCTGTTCGGTTCCTCTCCCACCTGCGTCGATTCACCTTCTACAGTTGTGCTTGGAGTTCCCTGTTCGGCGTCAACATGAATGCTCAGGGAGTGCCACGTGTCCCCATCTAACTAGTGCCAGCATGCTTTGTCAGCTCGTTTCTTCGGTTATGTCGTGGATACATTCTTTCTCCATCGTGGCGGTCAAACAGATTCCAAATCCTTTTAAATCACAGCTTATTTCCCTGTCGATTCCACTTATTTCTATCGGGCGTGATCTTAGCCGTCCGATCTGGGCTCCTCCAGATCCAACGTCATACGCACGTCGAGCATGGTTAACTTGCTCGACCTTTAGCACGCGATCACTGTGGTTTTTCTCTCACCTTCGCTGCCACACATCGATCGCGAGTGGGACCACTCTGCTCTCCTCCAAAACCTCTTACCGTTCAAGGGCACCCTGATCAATACCACCGGTTTTCCAGAGCGCGAGTCCTACCTTTGTCCTTTAGCACTTTTTGTTTCTCTGCCCGCGGTTCTCCAGCTCCCAACGTGACCGAGTACTTAAGGCTTTTCCATTTTAGCCTTGTTTTCCCAGCGATGTGCAATCGCATCAAAATCACCTCCTTTTCCCGATCCGGGGCTCCCAGGGGTTGTTTTGACCTCCTGTGCAGTCTCCATGGGCCTCGGTTAGTGCGCTTTGACCGAGGTCCTCGTCGCTCCACGTCGGCTGCCATGGCCACTGGTTCAAGGCGTTTTTTTATTGTTGTTTTCGAATTTTCAAGGATTTTTCAACTCGATACAATCAAGGTTCTTGACATTCTCTTGTGGATCCGATTCGGATCACTTTATCTCGCCTAAAACAATTAATGTTGAAGTGGAACCCATGCTTGTTCATCTATACAGTTTGCATTTCAAGTTTATCTTAACACCTTGATGTTTTATGAATCCAAGGTTTATTTGGAAACAGAGACAACTGGTTCGCCCAGCGTTTCACCATTTTTTGTGGCCACAACCACCACCCTATTAAAATTTGCCCTAGTAGTAATTTTGAATGGGTCCCCTAGAAGTCTAATCTTTCATCTCTCCAAATGATCTGTTTCATCCCAGTGATTTTAACTCTATGACGAGTCAAATTTTCAATTCCTAATGGTTGATCCCCTTGAATAAATCTCTGTTGTATAGTTCATTCATGACCCAGCCTAGCCCTTCATTCATTCCCTTCATTAGGACTTTTCAAATCCTCATAAGCATCCATAGTACATTTATGCCTGCATGCATAATCACCCCCACCCTCATTATAGTCATTTTTGTACTAACACACAAAACCTTCTATCGCACCTCATTTCCATTTTAACTCTTTGCAATAAAAGATATCACAAACATGCATAAATCATCCATTTTTCGATTATCGCACTCAACCTTGGCACATAACACATACCATAAGGCACTGGACCCAACGACACTATTAACCATACTTCATACATATGTCGGGTTCGGGCCCATATCGCATATCGTAATCGTCGGACCCCTAGGTTTTTGCATATTGCGATATGCGATACGCCAGACCCGACAATATTTATAGGCCCCGATACATAAAATTTGAGGTCGAACCTAAGTGATCGGAGCGGGAATTTCTTTGTATTCCAGTGTTTTCCAAAATTCTCGATATAACAAAGGGAGCGGGTTTTTAGTGTAAAAGGTGTGCCTATGGAGTCCCAATAGTGTAATCGCACATTGAGCAAGTGGAAGGCATGGGTATTGTGACCCGCAGAGGGGCCGATACCCGATTGCGATTAAGTGAAGCCATCAAAAACTATGCAAGCCTATGGATCAAGCGGGAAAATTGTGTGTTACGTGTGTTTTGTGCGTAAATCCTTTTCTTTCACACTTGTTCCCCGTAGTTTTATAAAAGTTAATGAAGGCAACATTTATGTTTTGTTTGAACATTTTTGTTATATTTTTCACAATCATGAAGCTAATGATAACTATCTCTGCAGGCGAGAAGTAAAGGATGCAGGAGTGGATTCGAAGAGTCATGTATGCAGAAGCGTTGTGTTTAAAGATCCGGCCTTAGACATTCCAGGTCGGAATCCCACGCATTGCCTGTGCATTCTGAAAGCAAAGTTGTCCTAGTTTTCATCATGGGGAGGCGACACACTGTCACCCTTTTTATCAACATTTGTTCACTTCCCTAGGAAATGAAGCGCTCCAGTAGATATGCTTTCTACGTGTCAGCGATTACGCTGACGATCCTATCTCTGTATACTCGATTTGTATATCGAAAACAGTGGGGGGAGATGATGATCATGGAAGACCGAGGGTCATGGGGGGCTGCATAAGTATTACCTCCTGATAGGAGAGAGGGGCTTTTTGGTTTTCGGAAGAACAACTTTGATTATTGTGAATAAAAAGAGACTGTTGAGCTCAATAAAGAGCCGATGTTTTAGATTGATTTTCCTCTTTTATGATGCGTTTTGATCAGAATGTTGTCGTTGGTATAAATGCGAATGTATATTTGTTTTGTGCATATTAATGACTCATAGTTCATGGTTATGCCTGGTTATTTGAATATGATTCAATATCATGGTTAAATCATGAAAGGTTGCTGACTCAAAACTATGTTGGACATCAGTTGCAAGCTTCTCTTTCCATAAAATGGAATGTGCATTCTTGTATGAATGATTGGATTGTAATTAAGTATTAATGCAACCTTGTTCTTATATGAACCAATAATTGATTCATTTAGACTTGGAATTCATATATGATGCTTAACCTCTCTTTGTCATGCTCCCGTAGGATAGATTAGGATAGTTAGGACATAGACTAGAGTAGTTAGAAGAAGTTTAGAATAGGATTAAATACATAGTAGTTAGTTGTTTTAATTTTGTTGATTTAATTGAAGCCTTCTTCTCAGAAGCCATCTTTCAACTCATTTAACAGTTTACGGGGTCCCTTAAAATCCGTTGGAAATAGCTATTCCAAACAAAAGCAGGTCTAATTGGGCCTTGCAATTGGGTTAGTTCCCCTTGTTGGTATAGCGACAATTCGCCATGTCAACAGGTGCAGAAGGGGGGTGGTTTCCCCCCTACATGGGGTCTGGGGAAGCACCCCAGGAAAAAAAATTTGGACCCTATATTAGGCGGGTAGACCTACCTATGGTTTTACGCATGGATTTCACACATGGTTTTGTGCATGGATTTCACACATGGTTTTAGGCATGATGGTTTTCTATCAATGGTATTTTGTAGATTTGGTCAAGAGAATTACGGTTATGTTCTAATCCTAATCCTGGGTTAATGGATTGGGGTTTATGGATGTTTCGGCATGTATATATATGTATTGTAACATTGAAAGGAATATATTGAAAAATCAATCTGGTAGTCGCAGATTTGGGATCTATCTGTTTTATGTTTTATGCTCTCGCCATTGTTTATTTTCTGTTTTTAGAATTCATATGCAACTAATTTTTGTACAAGGTTAAAACATACACGGACCTACCTATGGTTTTGTGCATGGGTTTCGCACATGGTTTTGGGCACAATGGTTTTCTACCCATGGTATTTTGTAGATTTGGTTAAGGGAACTACGATTATGTTCTAATCCAGGTTTAATGGATTGGGTTTATGAATGCTTCAACATGTATATATATGTATTGTAACATTGAAAGGAACATAATGAAAAATCAATTTGGTAGTCTTGGTTTTGGGATCTAGAGGAAAATATTTGTGTATTTGTTTTTTATTCTCATCATTTTTTATTTTTTGTTTTTAGAATTCATTTACTGGTAATTTATGTACAGGGTTAAAACCTACAGAGTGAATATATGCATGCTACTGATATGATTTGACAGAGATGTATTTGACAAAGTTATTTATGTCGGGTTTATCAATGAGAATATGATGTTGTTATTGCTACTATTGTTGATTGCTTGACAATGTAAGAGTATATATTACTAATGTTGAGAATGTGTTGAGTGAAGGGCTACTAGTGAAAGAAAGTTGCCACTGCTGAGCTATTTGAGCTAAGAGGAAAATGTGCATATTTTTGTTGCTATGACAGAGGAGTTTCATATTGTCATTATTGTATGCATGGTTGACTTAGTGATGTATGGGTAAGGTGGTATGTAAATTGTTGATCAGGGTTTATGAGGGAATATTGGTGATGTTGCTAGGGTTTGTATTGTGAAAATATATTTGGCTTGGTAACCAAATTGTATTGTTTACTAGATGTTATTGTTACAGAGATGATGAGTAAATAATTGATTACTAATGTATGTTTCTAGGGGAAAAGTAGATTTTATTGTTGAGCAAAGATTGTATTGTGGTTTGTTTTTGTGTTGTTATTGAGTGGAAATTTCTAGTGGATCTAGTGTGAAAATAGATTAAACATGACCATAGTTATTTGAGAAAGTTTTAGTGGATCCAGTCTAAAAATATACGAAATGAGGTCCACCAAGAGTTTTAGGGTTGGGGCCTTCAGTGTAGCGAGTGGTGGCTTGCTAAGGGAGTGGTTGTTTCCTTCCAGTGGTGGCTAGAGAAACAATTCGAGGTGGTGGCCTCCAACAGGTTGGGACTTGTTGCAAGTAGGAGCATGCATGTGTAGAAAGTGATGGCTTGCTAAGGGAGTCGTGGCTTCATTTTAGTGGTGGCCGGAAAAACAATTGGAGGTGGTGGCCTCCAACAGGTTGGGGTCTACAACATGTAGTGGCATGCATATAATTGCATAAGTGGTGGCTTCCATCAGGCAATGGCCTGGAGTGAGTGGTTTATTGCATACATTGCAAGTCAGAGCTTGCACACTGGTGGCTACTAATGGATGATATAAAGAAGATTTTAAATAATAAGAAGAAGACAAAGCATACAATGGTTTTTCTCCCTGAAGGGTTTCCACCTAATATCCAATGTTCTCATGTGTCTAGTGATGTTTACTTGATATGTTGCTCTCGTGATTCATATGTCACATGTTATTTACTATTCATCTGTTATATTTAGATCACCTGATACATTTATATTGTGTTGGCAAGTTAATTAGTGATTCATTGGAAATAGTAAAAGTTTAATTGGTAATTGATTGAGTGAAATATCGATTCATGCCTCACCCCTCAGTATTTCCAGCACTCTAGAGCATAAAAGATAGATATGTGTGGGAAGTTACTATCATAGGATATTTGAATTAATAACAAATATGGGATATCAACGACCAAATCATGATTCTAATAGTATGATAAGTGAAATGCCCAACTGTGGATGAAGTTTGAGGAGAGAGAAATTACTCTTTTAGAGGCTAAGTCACAATGATCATGTTTATATTCAAATTTGGTGACAATGAAATTCATACAAAAATTTATATTGCAATAAGGATATGATAACACTTAGCATTAAATTGAAGGAAATACATGATTCAAAATTTTTAAAAAATATGTTTATAAACTATAGTGTTTAAACATAGAATAAAATTATTATTTATGGACATGGGTGAAGAGAGTTGGTCAAAATCTTAGTTTCTCTTTAAGAAGAGCCATGCTAAAACCCCATCTCTGGCATGTTTAACCAAGCAAATCTAGAAAATTCTTCACAATATTGACTTAAATAAAAGAAAAAAACCTTCATTAAATAAGGGTTAAGTGATCCATATATTGGTGTCCATATGGATATGGTGTACAACTTTATCTGCACATAATATGATGTTGTGAACTTCTAAAGAAATACACCTTACACAAAATGTTGTACACAAATATATTTGTAATAAATGATTGATAAAAGAAGTGATAAAAGGATGATACAATTGAACGATGTGATATTTTATATCACATTTGAAGAGATGGATTACAATGAATGTTTATGACCTCAAGGTATGTGTGTGCGGCATGTCTTACTCGGCAAATTAAAATTCCTATTTGGTTGAAAAGCTTAGTCACAATATTTTTTAGAGGATTTTTCACTTAGGATCATTTTTTTAGAATTTTGATATATTATTTGATAGTGTGGTTTTCTACTCATCCTCGGGGGACAACTCAATTGGTGACAGAGTGATATGAAATCATGTAAACTAAGAGATCCAAGGTTTAATATCTTGGAAGTAACCTAATCTACTAAGTGGAGGATAGGTCGTAGACCCCATAGGTATAGCAGTAGTGGTCAAAATCAACCCCATGTCATGTGAGTACGAGACTCACCCAGTTGTTGATTCCTTTGGGTACAAAAAAAGATAGTATGGTTTCGTAATCTTCAATGATTTTATCTTGTTTAGTGGTTGTGACTTGTTTATTTTGTAGGGAATCATTCTAATCCAAACAACTTATAAATATTTATATGTGATTAGAATTTCATGAATTGTTGTTGGAGATTTTTTATATAAGTGCATTGCTACATCAACCATTCAACACCTAAACGATATCCATTCCATGAAGTGGTAAATCATACAACCTTATTTGTAGTTTGAAATATTGTATTTGCATAGATACTCTGACACTTTCCTATCCTTGTGATCTCTTTCTCATTAGCTACCATAATTTTGATATCTTTGATGGAGATATGAAGAGATTTAACCATTTAATAATGTTAATTTCAAACTTATATATATTTCTAGAATACATAAGTATATGACATCTTTACTTTTAGGGTCATTTGTCACAAAATGCTTTTATTTCTTTGCTTTGTATTTATTATGTTCCATCTCTTTGACCTTAGGAAAATGTTATATTTTTGTTGTGGCTTCAAAATTCAAAGTCCCATTCGGGTGTCATATGTGAGATGAAATATATTTACATTCCATTTTTATAGGTGTAAGTGGGACATTGTTTTGAGTGTGGATTCTTCTATTCCCAACTAATTTTACAATACTACTTAGAGGTTTTTGGATATAAGAATGGATGCTAATGACATATTTGGGCCAAATTCAAAATTATGTCAACAACCACACCATATTATCCTTCATCCTCAAAATCGATTATCAGGTCATATGGATTCTTTGAATTATTGTCACAGTTGTTATCATCTTTGAAATAATAATGGCTCTTTGTTTTGAATTTATGGTTGAGTGACTAGTTTTGCTTGCATCCATGGCATGTGGGTTTCCACTCATCAAAGGTAGGCTTGTAAAGTGGGGAGGTGTGTATTTAGAACATTGTTCTTTTTGCCTAAGCGGAGAATTGGTGTTGGTTTCTGAAACTTCATGTATTTTATGAAGTGGAAGCTCGATGTTAGGACACAAAACCTTGTTTGTTTGGCCAAGAAAAAAGTTGGCCATTGGTTTACAAAACTTCGTTCATTTTACATAAAAGGAGACATATGTTGATTGAAAAGCTTCCTCTTTGCATTTAGCTTTATGTCTTAATTTTTCAATAGATTTAAGTTATACATTTATGTTTTTAATATTCTCTTTCAAACCAACAAGATATGATTGAATTAATTGATTTAGCAATAAACTTGACATTCATGCTGCAAATAATTCTCACTTATAAGTATTCTTCCATTATAATTGAATTAATTGATTTATCAATAATCTTAACTTCATGTTGCAAATACTTCTCACTTATGAGTATTCTTCCATTATACTCACTATGATAATTGAGTAATTTATCAACAATTTTCATTCTCTTTCATGCCCTATAATAATTTGCAATAATTCAAAGATTCTTTAAACATGTCTCAATTTATGGATAAAATGGTTGTTTAAGTTGTTAAGCCAACCCTATACATGTCCTTTCATATACGTTAATACCACTTTAATTTTGTATCATGTTAGTAAATATGGTAATTATTTTGAGATAGAGGTGTGCATCATCTATCTTTTATTCTTAATAATATAGTTATTGTCAAATTTTGTCATGTTGATTGTTACCTTAATATCATGTCGTGATAAAGTATCCTCATTTTGTAGTTAGCTATTTTTCCATGCCATGTGAAATTAGATAAAATGTCTAAAAGATTAGTGATTGGGTTTTCATAGTATTCAATAGCGTTGACACTCACTTAAGTTTACTTTTTTGAATATTTTTAATGTAACCTTGTTTTATTTACATAATATATGTATTGATTATTGCAATCTATCCACATTCTTATAAACTCATTCCATCTTTCAATATTATTTTTATCTTTTATTTATTTTCAAATATTATTTATTTTTTAATATTTGTTTTTTTTCTCTATTGTTAATATTTTTAAATATTAAAAATGGATACTTGAATTTATTGGAATTTATTAACTTCATTTTTTTATTATTCCGGACCACTTAGAGTTTTTTTGTAAATTACTCTTTAATTTGTTTTTAATAAAATATTTATTTATCCTATTTTAATTTGATTAAGAGAGAAATCATCTTTTGAAATATATTTTAAAGTTATAATGTAATGCATTTTATTTAATTATAAAATGTTAATAATTAGTTACATTGTTTTTTTATGGGACTAGAAGAGATTTGGCTACAATAAAGGAAGCGATGGGTTTGTTCCAAAATTCTACTCGTATGATGGTAAATGCGGCGAAATATTCACTGCCTCTGAATGGTTTGCTTAGGTATGAAGTTACCTATGCACAAAACAACTTCTCATATCATAGCCTTGTTGAAATATGTAACTAGGTTTGGTCTTCATAATGAAAAATGTAAACATAATTTTATGTATTTAATGTAATGAGAAAAATAAAATTATTATTGTTGATCTTGAGGCATGGGTTTTATTACGCTTTCCACCTACACTTACCAGTTAGTGAGAAAAACCCTTAACCCCACAAGGTGTAGTTGGTGGCAAGAACTAAGAGAAGGGGTTGTCACCTATTCCCGACGCTCTCTGTTTAAGCTATCTCCTAGGTTACTTAAGGGGGGTGGTCCCTAATGAAAAAGTTATATGATATGAGTCTCTAGGAGAAAGGTTAATTTGGATTACTTATAAAAAAATAACATATTTCCAATAATTAAGCAAGCATATGAATAAATGAGCAAATTTCAATGATGTATTCAAAGTATATACCGATGCCTTCGACTAAATGACAATATCTTTCTCAAAAATGAAATCAAGATACAATGATAGACATCTTGAAAAATGAAATGTTAGACCAAGGTAAGCATATAAACATCGAATGCAACTATAAATGAGATAATACTTGAAAGTAAATGCCCAAATGACAAGATAATCACATTAATTACTCATGAGCTTAAATGATCATCAAAGCAACAACATATGAAATAACTTTGAAATAGAATTGCATCAATGAAAGAATTTCTAAGTACAAGAAAGTTAAATGTTGCAAAATTAAAGGAATTCACAATAATTGCATTATAAATGCCTCTTGAAATAAAGTGATATAAAAAAGACTCAAGTAAATCCAAGATAACATAAGTAGGAAAATTGCATTTGCAAGTAAAGTAAAGATGTGATGTAGATGTGCTCTTGGTGTAGAAATTTCCTAAAATTCTAGCTCTCTGCCACCATGTAGAAAATCTGATGTAGGTTAACCCGATAATGCAATATAGATCAAATAAAAACACTATAACCTACTTCTACTATCAATTTGCGAAAGCTTAAAGATCGAGTTGAACACATATAACTAGAAGAAGAATCAATGCACAATACACATGAAAATACTTTGGGGAAAGTCTCAACTAAAAACCCCACTATCTGTATTATCATACAAGGTGGAAATATATAGGAATTATACAAAGCCTTAGCTCTCACAACTAGCCAGCTCTCAGTACAATCCTCAAATATGCTCACAGGAAATCTTAGCTGCTCTTAAGCCTTCCTCTCTGCCCTCCAAGCTCCTATTTCCTTGTGTTGTTCCTAGTGGATGATTTTCCTGTTACCAAGTGTAGAACTGCTCTCACACATTGTCAAAACTGCACAATCCTCAAGGAATGATTCCTTCTGCATGCATGAGTTTTCTTTATAAGAAAACACATGAAACTGATAGTACATTGTCCTTGACATTAGTCTCAACTGGGTCTTTCTCATAATAGACATGCATGAGTTTCTGATGAGGGAATCTTCAATTAACTGGAGTACACTAGTTAAGTGCATGCATGCATCAACTAAATGATAACTCACCATTAGTTCCTCAAATAGTTTGGAACTAACTTAACTGGACTTAACCCAGTAAACTGAGTTAACTAATTACAACTCAATTATAACTAATATTATCTCCTTAATTTAAGGGATAACTCTTGCATGACTTTAGAAAGACTTCTAACTTGAATTTCTCCAACTAATTAATTTGAAATAATTAATTAATTATTTCCAAGTAGTTGTTAAGACTAAATTCGATTTTGATTCACAATTTAATTCAAGGACAAATTAAATTGGAATATTCTTGTTGCCATATTTCAACACTCCCTCTCAACAAGAAAAAGATTATATGCCACCCCGATACTGTCTCTATGGAACTCGAATATACACTTTGACAATGTCTTTGTCAAAATGTCAGCACCTTGCTCCTCTGTCGAAAGATACTGCAACAACATGATCCTCTCGACCTGTGAAAAGCCATGGGCAACAAATCTTGCCTTATGCTTCTCCACACTTCCATCAGCAGCTTGATTTACCTTGTAAAGCCAACAAGAACTCACAACTGACTTGTTCTCTGGTCTCAGAACCACGTCCCAAACACTGTTACGAACTATGGAGTCATACTCCTCCACCATAGCATCAACCCAAATCAGCTGCTGCTTTGCTTCCTCAAAGGAAGATGGCTCGATCTCAACACATTCCCCAGCAAGGGCCATGTATCCAGTGTACCTCTTAGGTGACCTCCTCTATTTGCGCTGAGAAGATGGTGCTCCCACATTCTCTCTCGCATCTTGCAACAATCTGTCAACTTCTCTTATGTGCTTTTGTCCATCTCAAGAAGACTCTGCTTGAGTGGATGTCTCCACTCCTAGAACCTCTGCATGCAGCTGCTCCACATTAGTCTGAAGCTCCTCCTCCTTAGGAACCAATAGTTCCTCCACAGCCTATAGTTGGAGCTCCCTCTAAAGGGAAAATCGCATGGCATTCTTCTCATCAAACTTGAGATCTCTGCGAACCACTGTCCTCCGACTGGTAGGCAAGTACACCCGATAATTGTGAGGTGTATCAGTGTACCCCACAAATATCCCCAACTCTACTGTCGGCTCAAGATTCTTTCGTGCATCCTTTGTCACGTGGTGTTGAAAATAGCAATAAGAAATGCTAAAAACAGAATTGCTAAAATTAGCACTGCTATAAATAGCATTTCGGGATACATTCCAATTTTAGTTAGTCCCTAAACTAAAACTGTGAATTAAAATTCGAATTTGATCTTAGCAGATGTTTGTAAAATAATTAATTAATTTATCTTGAGTTAATTAGTTGTAGAAAATCAAACATGAAGTCTATGTGAAGACATACAAAAGTTTCTCTATTGATTGAGAAAGTTATCCCTTGATTAAAGGGGATCAGGATGAGTTGTAATTTGAGTTGTCATTAGTTAGCTCAGTTAACCGAGTTAAGTCCAGTTAGATTAGTTCAAATAGTTTGTTGAACTAATTGTAAGTTCAATTAGTTAATGCATGCATGCATGTAATGGCTGCACTTCAGATAACTAAATATTCTCTCATAAATAACTCATGCATGTCAGTTCAGATAGAGACCCAGTTGAGATCAGATGATGGGAAGTGTGCTATCAGTTGCAGGAATATTCCATGGAGGATATCTCTTACGTGCAGAAGGAATTCATTCCTTGGATATTGCGTAGTTACTTTTGGGTTGGGTGAGTGTGTGATGAGGCCAATTCACACAGGTGGCACCATTGGACCCCAAGAGAAACTGCACAAGGAAATAGGAGTCTTGGAGGGATGAGGGAAGATATATCTTGTGTCTATTCAATCTGTGAGTTGTATTGTTCGATTGTACTGAGAGCAGGATAGCTTGTGAGCTGATTCTTTGTGTAATCTGAACATATTTCCACTTGTATGATAATATAGAGATCGAGGTTTTTAGTTGAGGCTTTCCCCAGAGTATTCTTTTGTGTTCATGTGTGATTGCTTTCTCATTCTCAGTTATATGTGTTCTAATTGATCTTGCTCATATTCAATTAAGCTTCTGCAAGTTTGTTGTAGAAGTAGATCTTGTATATTGCTTTAGTATATTACATAATCTGTTGATCTACAATGGGAATTTCTACATGGTATCAGAGCAAAGGTGATCAAAGTGAAGAACAGTATACAAGAAGGGAGAAGTTCGAAGTTTGAAGTTCCTGATTATAGAAATCAAGTTCTTATCACATTTCAATTTCACCAATGGCGTTCAGCGGTTTAAGACTTAACTATACCCTTGATGGTAGCTTGAAGTATATAGACTGGAAGGATCGCATGGAAGCATTATTAGAGGACAACAGTCTAAAGGACTTCATTGATCAAGAATTCCCCAAGCCTGCAGTGATTAATGCTACAAAATTAGCGGAATGGAAGAAATGTGTGGCTAGAGCAAGGAGAATCCTCCTAGAGATTCGAGAGCACATTGTCTCGAGCCTCCATGGGAAGGAGACACCGTTTTCGATGTGGAAAACATTGAAAGATCTATATCATAACAACAACGATCAGAGGAAGTTGCCTCTGAAAAACAATCTTCAGAAAATCAAGCGTGAAAAGGGCGACACAATCTCTACATATCTGAACAAGCTCACCACTTGCAGGGATGAGCTTGGAAGTGTAGGGATCATGACAGGCGATTATGTCATGGTGAGTCTTGCTCTCCTCGATCTTCATAAGACCTGGCATAGCTACCAAGACTCGATTAATGGAAGAAATAAACTGCCAGATTAGGAACGACTTTGGTCAGATTTGATGCACGAGGAGATAAGAAGAAGCACCAAAGATGGATCTTCATCAAAAGAAGATGATGAAGAAAATCTAGCCTTAGCGAGTAAGGCGAGGAAAGGGAAAGGGAAGGCGTCCCATACCAAATCCAGTTCTTCCCATGGTGGGAAGAAGTTTGACAAATCGAAAGTGCGATGCTTTCATTGTCATGAGATGGGCCATTATGCTACGAATTGTCCACAAAATAAATCCAAGAAGGGATCCTCGAAGGGATCAAACGGTGATGCACTAGCCTCACAGTTCGAGTTGGATTTCTCTCTCATTGCATGCATGGTTTCAGCCATGGTGGGATGTGTCTGGTACCTAGACAGTGGCACCTCTTTCCACATGTCCGGCGACAAGAATCTTTTCAGTACCCTGGAGGATAAGGATCTCCAGATGCGGATCGAGATGGGTGATGATGGAAAGTACCGTGTTTCAGGTGAAGGTATGGTTGTGTTTCAGAGGGAGCATGGAGCTCCTCTCACCGTGACTGATGTAAAGTATGTACCGGGTCTGAAGAAGAATCTTGTGTTTGTCGCTATGCTAGAAGATAAAGGCTATGATGTAGTCTTTAGTAAAGGAAGGTATTCCTAAGGCATATTGATACTGGACAGACAAAGAGGATTAGGATTTGAGTAAAGAATCTCTACAAGTTGGAGGTAGATGACTGTGCTACATTGAGTTCAAGGGTAGAGGTGGTGCAAAGCCAAGATGTTGGCAAGCTATGGCATAAAAGATTAAGCCACTTGCACCATGGGGCCTTGAAGATCATGCAACATATTTCTACCAGACTTCCGAAGGGAAAACTGGAGCAGACGGATACATGCAAAGGTTGTAGCTTGGGTAAGTATGCAAAATCTTCCTTTTAGGATTGAGACAATAGAGCTGGAGCAATCCTGGATCGAGTTCACTCAGATGTTTGTGGACCATTCTCTACAGCCTCCACCGCTAAACAAATGTACTATGTTATTTTTATTGATGATTTTTCTCGTAGATGCTGGATCTATTTTATGCAAAAGAAGGATCAAACCTTCTTGAGGTTTTGTGAGTTTAAAGCCTTGGCAGAGAAAGAATCTGGAAAGAAAATAAAAGTCTTGCATAGCAACAATGGTGGAGAGTATGTCTCCCAAAAGTTTAAGGACTTTTGTGGTGCAAAAGGAATTAAATGGGAGTTGACGGCACCCCATAACCCACAACAGAATGGGGTGGCCAAAAGGAAGAACAAATCGATTGTGGGAGAAGCTCGATCAATGTTGCATGACCAAAGCCTAGCACTGCATTTGTGGGTTGAGGCATGCAATACAATAGTATACTTGTAGAACAGAAGGCCGCACCATATACTGGGAATGAAGACACCTATGGAGGCCTTTTCTGGGAAGCGACCAGATGTGAGTCACTTCAGGATCTTTGGATCATCGGTTTATTGCCATGTGACCAAAGATGCCTGGAAGAATCTAGATCCAACAACTGAGTTGGGGATACTTGCGGGGTACACAGATACACCCCACAACTATTGAGTGTTCCTGCCTACCAGTCAGAGGACTGTGGTATGCGAAGATCTAAAGTTCGACGAGCAGAAAGCCATGTGAGTATCACTTAAGAGGGAGCTCAAGTTGCATGTAGATGAGAAACTTTCAATTCCTAAGGAGGAGGAGCCTCAGATTGATGCGGAGGAGAAACATGCTGAGGATCTGGGAGTGGAGACATCCACTCATGCTAAGTCTTCCAGAGATGGGCGAAAACACTTAAGCGAAGTTGACAGGTTGATGTTGGATCCACGAGAGAATGTAGGACAGCGATCTTCTAAGTGCAGACAAAGGAGGTCACTCGAGCAGTACACTGGTTACATGGCCCTGGTTGGGGAGTGTGTAGAGTCCGAACCTTCTTCATTCGAGGAGGCAGTGCAGCAACCAGTCTAGGTTGATGTAATGGTAGAGGAGTACGACTCTATCATTCAGAACAGTGTGTGGGATGTTGTCCCAAGACCTCAGGACAAGTTAATAGTTAGTTCCAGATGGCTTTACAAGGTAAAGTAAGTAGCTGATGGTAGTGTTGAGAAACATAAGCCAAGGTCTGTTGCCCGACGTTTCTCACAGGTCGAGGGGATCAACTACGATGAGACCTTTGCTCCTGTAGCAAGGTACTCATCTATCATATCGATGTTGGCACTATCAGCTCAGATGGGTTGGAAGATCCATCAAATGGATGTGAAGATCACGTTCCTCAATGGGAAGATTGAGGAAGAGGTGTACATTGAGCAGCTAGAAGGTTTCGAGACCTTCGACCGTGAGTCACATGTGTGCCGACTCAAGAGGGCTTTGTATGGGCTGAAGCAAGCACCCTGTGCTTGGTACATCAGGATTGACAACTATTTCACCGAGTTGGGCTTCACCAAGAGTGAAGCAGATGCGAACCTTTACCACATCATGGTAGAAGGTAAGCCATTGATCATTGTTCTTTATGTGGATGATCTGATTTTGATAGGTGATGATCAGTTGATCAAGTCTTGCAAGGAGGACCTTGCAAGAGATTTCGAGATAAAAGACATAGGTCTTATGCACTACTTTCTAGGCATGGAAGTGTGGCAGAAAGATGGGGAAGTATTTGTGTCTCAAGGCAAGTATGTCAATGAGATACTCAAGCGCTTTCAGATGGAGAAGTGCAAGCCCATGCAGACTCTTCTAGTTGGAAACTGGAGGAAGGAGGATGCTACTTCAGGTGAGGTAGTAGCTGCTAGTGTTTATCGGTAGCTTGTGGGTTCACTTATGTATCTAGTGATCACATGACCAGACTTATGCTTTGCGGTGAACTAGCTGAGTCAAGCTATGGTTTAGCCTACCAAGCTGTTTTGGAAAGCAGCGAAGCATGAGCTAAGATACCTCAAAGGCACATCTCAGTATGGTTTGTGGTACAAATGGACAGAGGGAGTGAAGCTTCAAGGCTTCACAAATGTGGATTGGGTAGGGAGTCCATCAAACCAGAAGAGCACTTTTAGAGGAATCTTCAACCTTGGTTCAACTGTAGTTTCCTGGTACAACAGGAAATAGAGGTCAGTTGCACTTAGCTCAGTAGAGGCTAAATACATGGCTGCCAGTTAGGCAGCATGCGAGCCCATTTGGATGCAGAAGATTTTAGTGGAATTGTTTGGTCAGAGGATGGATTCAACTGCGATCTACTGCAATAATCAGAGTTGTATCAAACTCTCTGAGAATCCAATTTTTCATGACAAGTTCAAGCACATTGATATCTGATATCACCATCTTCGAGATTGTGTGATCAAGAGGATCATGTTGTTGTTGTATGTTTCGAATGAGGAACATGATGCAGATATTTTGACTAAGGCATTGTCAAAATGCAATTTCGAGTTCCATAGAGACAGGATTGGGGTTACTGATAATCCATTTCTTGTTGAGAGGGAGTGTTGAAAATAACAACAAGAAATGCTAAAAATAGAAGTTCTAAAATTAGCACTACTATAAATAGCATTTCGCGATACATTCCAATTTTAGTTAGTCCCTAAACTAAAATTGTGAATTAAAATTTGAATTTGATCTTAGTAGCTGTTTGTAATATAATTAATTAATTCATCTTGAGTTAATTAGTTGTAGAAAATCAAACATGAAGTCTATTTGAAGACATGCAACAATTTCTCCATTGATTGAGGAAGTTATCCCTTGATTAAAGGAGATCACGATGAGTTGTACTTTAAGTTGTAATTAGTTAGCTAAGTTAATTGACTTAAGTCCAGTTAGATTAGTTCAAATAGTTTTTTGAACAAATTGTGAGTTTAGTTAGTTAATACATGCATGCATGTAACTGCTGCACTTCAGATAACTGAATATTCTCTCATAAATAATTCATGCATGTCAGTTCAGACAAAGACCCATTTGAGATCAGATGATGGGACAGTGCACTATCAGTTGCAGGAATATTCCATGGACAATATCTCTTGCATGCAAAAGGAATTCATTCCTTGAATATTGTGCAGTTACTTTTGGGTTTCGTGAGTGTCTGATGAGGCCAATTCACACATGTGGCAGCATTGGACCCCAAGAGAAACTGCACAAGGAAATAGGAGGCTTGGAGGGTTGAGGGAAGATATATCTTGTGCCTATTCAGTCTCTAAGCTATATTGTTCGATTGTACTGAGAGAAGGATAGCTTGTGAGCTGATTCTTTGTGTAATTTGAACATATTTCCACTTGTATGATAATATAGAGGTCGGGGTTTTTAGTTGAGGCTTTCCCCAGAGTATTCTTCTGCGTTCATGTGTGATTGCTTTCTCATTCTCAGTTATATGTGTTCTAATTGATCTTGCTCATATTCGATTAAGCTTCCGCAAGTCTGTTGTAGAAGTAGATCTTGTATTTTGCTTTAGTATATTGCATAATATGTTGATCTACAGTGGGAATTTCTAAATGGTATTAGAACAAAGGTGATCAAAGCAAAGAAAAGTATACAAGAAGGGAGAAGTTCGAAGTTTGAAGTTCTTGATTATAGGAATCGAGTTCTTATCACATCTCAATTTCAACAATGGCGTTCAACGGTGTAAGACTCGAGTATGCCCTTGATGGTAGCTCAAATTATATAGCCTGGAAGGATCGCATGGAAGCAGTATTAGAGTAAAATGGTCTAAAGGACTTCATTGATCAATAAGTCCCCAAGTCTACAGCGACTAATGCTACAGAATTGGTGAAATGGAAGAAATGTATGGCTAGAGCGAGGAGAATCCTCCTGGAGGGAGTTCGAGACCACATTGTCTCAAGCCTCCATGGGAAGGAGACATTGTTTTCGATGTGGAAAACAATGAAAGATCTATATCAGAACAACAACAATTAGAGGAAGCTGGCGCTAAAAAACAAGCTTCAGAAAATCAAGTGTGAAAAGGGCGACACGATCTCTACATATTTGAATAAGCTCACCACCTGCAGGGATGAGCTTGGAAGTGTAAGTATCATGACAGTTGATGATGACATGGTAAGTACTGTTCTCCTCAATATTCCTAAGAGCTGGCATATCTACCATGACTCGGTTAATGGAAGAGAGAAACTGCCAGATTGGGAATGACTTTGGTCGGATCTGATGCAGCAGGAGACAAGAAGAAGCACCAGAGATGGATCTTCATCAAAACAAGATGAGGAAGAAAATCTAGCCTTAGTGAGTAAGGTGAGGAAAGGGAAAGGGAAGGCGTCCCATACCAAATCCAGTTCTTCCCATGGTGGGAAGAAGTTTGACAAATCGAAAGTGTGATGCTTTCATTGTCATGAGATGGGCCATTATGCTACGAATTGTCCACGGAAAAAATCCAAGAAGGGATCCTCGAAGGGATCACACGGTGATGCACTGGCCTCACAGTTCGAGTTGGATTTCTCTCTAATTGCATGCATGGTTTCATCCATGATGGGATGTGTCTAGTACCTAGACAGTGGAGCCTCTTTCCACATGTCCAGCGATAAGAATCTTTTCAGTACCCTAGAGGAGAAGGATCTCTAGATGCGGATCGAGATGAATGATGATGGAAAGTACCATGTTTCAGGTGAAGGTACGATTGTGTTTAAGAGGGAGAATGGAGCTCCTCTCACCCTGACTGATGTAAATTATGTATCGGGTCTGAAGAAGAATCTTGTGTTTGTCACTATGCTAGAAGATAAAGGCTATGATGTAGTCTTTAGTAAAGAAAAGGTATTCTTGAGGCATATCGGTACTGGGCAGACAAAGAGGATTGGGATTCAAGTAAAGAATCTCTACAAGCTGGAGGTAGACAATTATGTTGCATGAGTTCCAAAGTAGAGGTGGTGCAAAGCCAAGATGTTGGCGAGCTATGGCATAGAAGATTGGGCCACTTGCACCATGGGGCCTTGAAGATCATGCAATATATTTCTACCTGATCTAGGGATCTTTCGCTTATAGATGTATGAAAAGAATCACATGTAATAATTGCAGCTTAACACAGAATTATAATATGCACACAAGAAAAGAAGAAGTAACACATAAAAGCATGACACGAAGACACCAAGACTTGATAACGGAGTTTGTCCAACACAGACTACGTCTCCGGGCCCTGCTCGATCAATGGGGAGGCCTTCTTATATTAAATGGCATGAAAAGAAGAGAATTGCAATCATCAGTTGCATAAAAAGAGGCTTATACCTCCATTCTAAAATATGGTTGTGAAATGGAAACTTCAGATTGATAAATGGACGACACTAATGCATTCGTGGCGTTGAGAGGGGCTGAAAACATATAAAACTTTTCCAAATCAGATAAGATGACTATCAGCCACCTGAAATCTCTCCTTCCTCAAACAGCGTGCTGAAAATCCTCTCCCCCCATCCTTTTTCCCATCATCGAACTTTATATGTTTCATTTAGGACAAAGGCCACTTAACAATCGGAGGTTAGTTCGTTCAGAATGGAAGTCGTTAAATAGAAGGGTCGATGGGCACAACAAACCCTCTAAAATAGTTTTTTCTCCACTCAAGCGATATACACAAAAAACCTTGAAAAACATTGAAAAACCCAAAAAGCCAGACCTCAAAATTTATCAAATCGGCCCTATAAATCAACCGGGTCCGATCCTTATCGCCGATCGCTATCACTGATGTCATCAGCCTTGTCTATCGGGAATCTCCGATCGCCAATCGCCAATACGTTGATCCGTCAATTTAATCGTGGTCGTTGATCTGATCCTTGATTGGACGACTGAGATTGCGTTGCATGTCACTATCGTATTATTCATAGGCCCTGTCGTGGGGAATCGTCGATTTTCCAATCTACTGATCGCCGATTTAATCCTAGTCGTTGATCTGTTTCCCGATCCGATGACTAAGATTACCCGTCACTAATCGAAAGGTCGCAATCGCAACGGCCTGAAGCACTTGGTATTGTGCCTTGTGTTTTGGCGACCCGATCCGCCAACGCCGATATCGGCGATCGCTACATCGTAGGTCTGAAGTCCCCGATATCGTCGATTGCTTGCTCCCGACTCCGATTTAATTAGAGATCGCTGATCGGGGGTTCTGCTACACCTCCTTAAGTCCGCCCCTTTGGAACCTCTAATTGCGATTTTTCCCTTTAAAGGCTTAAAGCCATTTTTAAGAGAAAAATGCCTCATTTTCAAAGGAACTAAGGCAAACTCTTTCTGCCACAACTTCATCATCCGGACTCGGATTGGAGTGTCATTCGTACTGTTGGGATTAGGGCGATGAGCACTTCGATTGATGTTAAGATACTTTCTTTTCTGCCACTTTGAATTTGAAGCTTTTCCATGCCATTGTATCTAAAGATCCACTTGGATCAATCCTCCCCATTGAGGAACTTTTGGACCGTCAAAAGCTTTCATTAGTCAATTGGCAAGTGAGGGAATTGTCCCTCACCTTTTCCTTCTCCAGACATTTGGCCTTGCTAGGGTGCATTCCCTTAAAACCCACTCGAAGGTATTCCACATCTGCTCGCCATGAAGTCCTAGTCCTTCTATCAAGGATGATGTCTTCTGGTAACTCATCGAGATATTCTGGTGCAAAATCATCAACTGTAGGAACTGTGCCCACCTCATCTTTGTCCATGATCAATGGTGGCTCGTACAACTTCAAGTTCTCTACACTCACTACTCAATACATTTGCATATAAATCGGCAAATCAAGATGAAAGACATTGTTTCCAATCTTCTCCGATATGGTGAATGGACCATACCGGATGGGTCGCAACTTCTTCCCTTCTCCTTTCATCCTGTCCTTGTTGATGTGGAACCACACTTTGTCGCCCACTTGGAATTGATGGTCGACTCAGTGTTTTTCATGTCGAGCCTTGTAACAGGCTTGACTTTTCTCCAACTGCTCTTGTACTACTTGGTGAATTAGCTGGATTCGTTGAATGAACTTTTGAGCTTTGTCCCTATCATTATGTCCACTGGAGCCATCTTCCCTTCCAAAGACCATATCAAAAGGGTCCTTTGGCAGGTAACCAAAGCATGTCTCAAATGGTGAACGCTGCATAGATGAATCCACTACTCGGTTGTAGGAATGTTGTACATATGGTAGATGTTCATTCCACAACTTGGGATGTTTCCCACAATAGCCTCGTAACAAGTGTACCACGGTACGGTTGACAACCTCTGTCTGTCCGTCAATCTGTGGATGGAATTCCATGCTTCTTTTCAGTTTGGTGTCCATCATCTTCCAAAAACTGGTCCAAAACTCTCCGAGAAAGTGAGAGTCCCGATCTGACACAATAGATGTGGGTAATCCAAAATGGACCCAGACATGCTGAAAGAAAAGAGAAGTAGTCTTCTCTACAGTAGTCTACTTTTTTCAAGGCATAAGAGTACACATCTTGCTAAGATAGTCAACGACAACATACAAGTAGTCGTGACTCTTTCTGGACAAAGGCAAACCTCCTACAAAGTCCATTGACACACTTTCCCATGGGCGACTTAGATTAGGGAGTTGTGTGTAGAGCCCGAGTTTTCTATTAGAGGGCTTTGAAACAGAACACGTCACACAACCCTTTACATAGCGAGTCACAATGTTTTTCATATGAGGCCAAAAACAAAATCTTTGTACATGACATAAAGTCTTTTTGACACCAAAGTGTCCAGGCACAAGAGAGGTGTGGGCCTCTCGAATTACATGTACCCTTTCCCCTGTGGGAATACACAATTTACCAAGGTGATACAATAGTTTCCCCAGCAAGTGATAGTTGTCCACCTGTGAACCATGGGTTAGTATTGCATAAATCTCCTTAAAATCATCATCGTTAGCATATTGTTCAGCATAACTCTCAAAAGATGATACAACATTATGCAAAATAACAAAAGCAGAAATAGGAGGGCGAGATATAGATATCAACCACTTTATTGCTAGTGCCCTTCTTATACTTTATTACTAGATGAAATCATTGAAGAAAACCCATCCACTTGAAATGACGAGATTGCTGCAACTTGGTTTGTGACTGAAGGTATTGCAAGGGCTGGTGATCCGTATGGATGATGGTCTCCTTGCCGATTAGGTAGTGTTTCCACTTTTCACACTCTGCACCAAGGCATAAAGCTCCTTGTCATAAGTGGGATAGTTTATCACAGCTTGAGAAAACTTCCCAGAATGGTAACAAATCGGCTTCTTTTGTTGCATCAGTACAACTCCCATGGCATAACTGCTAACATCGGTTTCGATCTCGAATGGTTGTTGGAGATCGGGTAAGGCTAAGATTGGCATGGTGCTGATCTTTTCCTTCAATGTTTCGAAGGACTTTTTTTGTCTTCCTCCCCATTGGAAGACCTGTTTCACACATGTCAATGTGTGCAAAGGTGCTGCAATAACAGAGAAATTGTCAATAAATCTGCTCCAATACTGGACTGCCCCTAAAAAGCTACGGACCTTGGTTACACTAGTAGGCTTAGGCCAATTTACAATTGCTTCAACTTTAGAGGGATCAATTTTTAACTGACCATGACCAACAATATGACCTAGGTAACCCAAAGAGGTTTTCCCGAACTCACACTTTGACAATTTTACAAAGAGGTTTTCCTTTTTCAGTACATCAAGCACTTTATTTACATGACACACATGTTCAGCCCAACTCTTACTAAAGACAAGTATATCATCTAAATATACAAGAAAAAATTCATCAATGAAAGGCCGAAAGAGATCATTCATAACCCTCATAAAAGTGGTTGAGCGTTGCAAAGTCCGAATGGCATCACCATTCATTCGAACAAGCCCTGCTTGGTCTTGAAGGCGGTTTTCCACACGTCCTGCTCTGCAATCCGGACCTGGTGATAACCACTGCGCAAATCCAATTTTATGAAATAAACAACACTCTTTAACTGATCTAATAAGTCATCAATGCATGGAAGAGGGTAGCGATTTTTCACCATAATTTTGTTTAATGCGTGGTAATCCACACACATCCTCCATGTGCTATCTTTCTTTGGTACTAAGGCAATTGGTCAACCAGACGGAGAAGTGCTCGGCCTGATGACTCCTTGGTCCAGCAATTCCTGCACTTGTTTCTTCATTTTCTCCATCTCAATAGTCGACATCTTGTACATGCCAATATTTGACAAAGGAGCGTCATGCTGTAAATGGATTTCATATTGGATTTCCCTCTTCGGAGGTAATCCCTTCGGTTCCTGAAACAACTCATCATAATTAGAAATTATTTCACATAATTCTTGTTTATGTTCCTGATTACAGCCTTGGAAAGCATCAGCGAATTCTGCCTCTTTTTCCCTTACAACCATAAGCATGCAACCCTTACTAGAATCACCAGTCGTTTCATTTCTCCAGCGCTTACAAGGCTAGCCTTGATTTTATTTTGATGAGCCCTTACTATATATTCTACCCCATCTTTTGTGATTTGCTATTTGTTTTCATGACAAAAAAAGACTGCCTTTATATCATATCATATAGATATGGACTCCCTAACACCATGCCACAGATATCCAATGGTATTACATCCAGATCTACTTCATCTACTAGCTTAGAAGCGATCACAAATTTGACCTTACACTGTTTGGTTACATTCAATTTTACTTTATCATGTATTCATCCAAGCGGGTAAGGTTTCGGGTGTGGTTTTGTTTCTAAGTCGAGTTTCTTTACCGGGGATTCTGCAATTAAGTTTTCTTGGGACCCAGTATCAAACAGAGTTTCAACTTTAGTGCAATTTACAACAACTTTGATATGAAACAATTCAATTCTCTTTCGGTCATTAGGAAGGGACTCATTTATAGAACGGGTGCCTTCATGCGATTCAGAATTAACATGAGGTGTAAGAGTACCTTTCGTTCCTACTGTTGTGATTAGCACTTCATCTCCCGAATCCGATCCAAGGTCTTGCTACGTCGTTGCCACTGTCTTCTGCTTCCCTTTTCCTCCATACTTCTTTGGACACTTTTATGGGTGTTGTTTCCAACAGTGCTCGTCATCGTGGCCTTCCTTTCTGCAATGATTGCAATATGGTCGTTCTCCTTCTTTGGCTGTTGCCATCTTCTTCTCCTTTCCTTTCCATTTTGCTTTGGATTTTCCATTGGGAGGTTTGAATGGTGGTTTTCTGGAATGATCATCTCTTTCATTTTTGCCCCTGTTCTCAATACGAATTACCTTCACGTTGGCTGAGTCAATAGTGTTGGTTCAAACAACAATAATGAATGCCTAATATAGCTATGCAATGAGCCAATATACTTAGTTACAACTTCAGGTGTATCAAGTGCAATACCCAAATTAAGTACTTGCTTTCTAAACTCCTTTGTAAAACTCTGAACATCCTGACCTTTTCCTTGTCTTAAATACTGCCAATTCATCAAAGCTTTTTGCTTGTATCCTAAGGGATAAAATTGTTCCATTAACGCAGAAATAAAATCAGGCCATGAGGAAAAGAGTTTACTCACATTCTTACTACTCTGCAATTTGATCTCCCACCAGACGGGAGCAGTGCTTCTCAGCCGTAGAGAGGCCAACTGAATTCTTTGCCTCATCCTCCACGATCTACTGAATCCTGCAGTGGACCTCAATCTACCTAATCCAATTATTAATCTTCTCTACGTTACTTTCACCATTAAACATGGGAAGATCAAATTTCACATCTAATTTGAAGAAAGGTTTCTTAGATGCATCCTTTGAATTTCTACGATTATGGTGGTGAGAAGAAGGAGAAACTTCACTCCCGGAAGGAGAAGGAGGGGGTTCTTCTCCACCATTCCCATGTGCTGAACCTTATTCTTCTGGGTTTCTCTCTTCTGCTTTCTCAAGCCTTAAAACTAGCTGACTAATATTCTCTGGAATAGAAGTTCTTTCTGAAATTACACTCCTCTTCAAGATGAGCCTTGTCTTCCATGTTTCTCCTTTGAGGTGCACACCCTGCTTTGTGATCGAAAGGTTCTATTTCCCCTTCACCTCTTTGGAGCATGTTTCTTATTAGCATACAAACATGCAATTCACATCTAAAAAGCCCTGCTCTGATACCACTTGATCTAGGGATCTTTTGCTTATAGATGTATGAAAAGAATCACATGTAAGAATTGCAGCTTAACACAAAATTATAATGTGCACACAAGAAAAGAAGAAGTAACACATAAAAGCATGACAAGAAGACACCAAGAATTGATAACGGAGTTCGTCCAACTTACACTACGTCTCAAGGCCCTGCTCGATCAATGGGGAGGCCTTCTTATATTAAATGGCATGAAAAGAAGAGAATTACAATCATCAGTTGCATAAAAAGAGGCTTATACCTCCATTCTCAAAGATGGTTGTGAAATGGAGACCTCAAATGGAGAAATGGACAGCACTAATGCGTTTGTGGCATTGAGAGGGGCTGAAAGCATATAAAAATTGTCCAAATTAGACAAGATGCACTATCGGCCACCTGAAAGCTCTCCTGCCTCGAACAACATGCTGAAATCCTCTCCCCCCGTCCTTTTTCCCATCATCGGGCTTTATATGTGTCATTTAAGATAAATGGCACTTAACAATTGGAGGTTGGTTCGTTTAGAATGGAAGTTGTTAGGTAGAAGGGTCAGCGAGCACAACAAACCCTCTAAAATAGCTTTTTTTCCGCTCAAGCAATATACAAAAAAAACCTTGAAAAACCCAAAAGGCCGAACATCAAAATTTATCAAATCGTCCCTATAAATCCATCGGGTCCAATCCTTATCACCAATCGCTATCGCTAATGTCATCGGCCCTGTCTATCGGGAATCTCTGATCATCGATACACCGGTCCGTCGATTTAACCCTGGCCATTGATATGATCCTTGATCGGATGGTTGAGATTGCATCACATGTTGCTATCGTAATTTTCACAGGCGCTGTCGCAGGGAATCGCCGATTTTCCAATCCACCGATCGTCGATTTAATCCTAGCCTTTGATTTCTTTCCCAATCCGACGGCTGAGATTGCCCGTTGCTGATCGGTAGATCGCAATCGCAACGGCCTGAAGGCCTTGGTCTTGTGCCTTGTTTTTTACCGACCTGATCCACTGACACTGGTATCGGAAATCGCTACATCACAGGTTTGAAGCCCCCGATATCGTCGGTCACTTGCTCCTGACTCTGATTTAATCAGAGATCGTTGATTGGGGGTTCCGTTGTGCCTCCTTAAGTCCGCCCCTTTAGACCCTTCAATTGCGATTTTGCCTTTTAAAGGATTAAAGCCATTTTTAAGAGAAAAATGCCTCATTTTCAAAGGAACTAAGGTAAACTCTTTATGCCACAACTTCATCATCCGAACTCAGATTGGAGTGTCGTTCGCACCATTGGGATCAGGGCGACGAGCACTTCAATATGATGTCAGGATACTTGCTTTTCTGCCACTTTGAATTTGGAGCTTTTCCATGCCATTGTATCTGAAAATCCACCTAGATCACTACCGACTTCCCAAGGGAAAACTGGAGCAAACAGATACATGCAAAGGTTGTACCTTGGGTAAGTATGCGAAATATTCCTTTCAAGATTGAGACAATAGAGCTGGAGCAATCATGGAGTGAGTTCACTCAGATATTTGTGGACTTTGTGGACCATTCTTTACAGCCTCCATCGCTAAACAAAGGTACTGTGTTATTTTTATTGATGATTTTTCTTGTAGATGTTGGATCTAATTTATGCAAAAGAAGGATCAGACCTTCTTGAGGTTTTGTGAGTTTAAAGCCTTGGCAGAGAAAGAATCTGGAAAGAAAATAAAAGCCTTGCGGAACAACAATGGTGGGGAGTATGTCTCCTAACAGTTTAAGGACTTCTGCGCTGTAGAAGGAATTAAATGGGAGTTGATGGCACCCCATAACCCACAGCAAAATGGGGTGGCCAAAAGGAAGAACAGATCGATCGTGGGAGCAACTCGATCGATGTTGCATGACCAAAGCCTAACACTTCGTTTGTGGGTTGAGGCATGCAATACAACAGTATACTTGTAGAACAGAAGCCTGCACCATATACTGGGAATGAAGACACCTATGGAGGACTTTTCCGGGAAGCGACCAGATGTGAGTCACTTTAGGATCTTTAGATCATCGGTTTATTTCCATGTGACCAAAGATGCCCGAAAGAAGCTAGATCCAACAACTGAGTTGGGGATACTTGTGGGGTACACGGATACACCCCACAACTATCAAGTGTTCTTGCCTATCAGTTAGAGGATTGTGGTATGCAAAGATCTGAAGTTCGACGAGCAGAAATCCATGGGATTATCACTTGAGAGGGAGCTCAAGTTGCATGCAGATGAGGAACTTTCAGTTCCTAAGGAGGAGGAGCCTTAGATTGATGCAGAGCAGCCGCATGCAAAGGATCCGAGAGTGGAGACATCCACTCATGTTGAGTCTTCCAGAGATGGGCAGAAACGCTCAAGGGAAGCTGACAAGTTGATGCTGGATGTACGAGAGAATGTGGGACAACCATCTTCTCGGTGCAGACAGAGAAGGTTACTCGAGCGGTACACTGGTTACATGGCCCTGGTTGGGGAGTTTGTAGAGTCTGAACCTTCTTCATTCGAGGAGGCAGTGCAGCAACCAGTCCAGGTTGATGCAATGGTAGAGGAGTACAACTCTATCATTCGGAACAATGTGTGGGATGTTGTCCCAAGACCTCAGGACAAGTCAGTGGTTAGTTCCAGGTGGCTTTACAAGGTAAAGCAGGCAACTGAGGGCAGTGTTGAGAAACATAAGGCAAGGTTTGTTGCTCGAGGTTTCTCACAGGTCGAGGGGATCAACTACGATGAGACCTTTGCTCTTGTAGCAAGGTACTCATCTATCAGATCAATGTTGGCATTATCAGCTCAGATCGGTTGGAAGATCCATCAGATGGATGTGAAGACCACGTTCCTCAATGGGAATATTGAGGAAGAGGTGTACATTGAGCAGCCAGAAGGTTTCGAGACCTTCGACCATGAGTCGCATGTGTGCCGACTCAAGAGGGCTTTGTATGGGTTGAAGCAAGCACCTTATGCTTGGTACACCAGGATCGAAAGCTATTTCACCAGGTTGGGCTTCACCAAGAGTGAAGCATATGAGAATCTTTACCACATCATGTTAGAAAGTAAGCCATATATCATTGTTCTTTATGTGGATGATCTGATTTTTATAGGTGATGATCAGTTGATCAAGTCTTGTAAGGAGGATCTTGCAAGAGAGTTAGAGACGAAAGACATGGGTCTTATGCACTACTTTCTAGGCATGGAGGTTTGGCAGAAAGATGGGGAAGTATTTGCGTCTCAAGGCAAGTATGCCAATGAGATACTCAGGCACTTTCAAATGGAGAAGTGCAAGCCCATGTAGACTCCTCTAGCTGGGAACTAGAGGTAGGAGGACGCTACTTCAAGTGAGGTAGTAGTTGCTACTGTTTATCGGCAGCTTGTGGGTTCACTTATGTATCTAGTGAACACATGACCAGACTTATGCTTTGTGGTGAACCAGCTGAGTCAAGCTATGGTTCACCATTCCAAACTGTTTTGGAAGGCAGCGAAGCATGCGCTGAGATACCTCAAAGGCACATCTCAGTATGTTTTGTGGTACAAACAAATAGAGGGAGTGAAGCTTCAAGGCTTTACAGATGCGGATTGGGCAGGGAGTCCATCAGATCGAAAAAGCACTTCTAAAGGAATCTTCAACCTTGGTTCAGCTGCAGTTTCTTGGTACAACAGGAAACAGAGGTCAATTGCACTTAGCTTAGCAGTGGCTAAATACATGGTTGTCAGTCAAGCAGCATGTGAGGCCATTTGGATGCAGAAGATTGTAGTGGGATTGCTTGGTCAAACGATGGATCCAACTGTGATCTACTGCGATAATCAGAGTTGTGTCAAACTCTCTGACAATCCAGTTTTTTATGACAGGTCCAAGCACATTGATATCTGGTATCACCATCTTCGAGACTGTGTGGTCAAGAGGATCATATTGTTGTTGTATGTTTCAACCAAGGAACATGCTGCAGATATTTTGAATAAGGCATTGTCAAAATGCAAGTTTGAGTTCCACAGAGACATGATTGAGATTACTGATAATCCCTTTCTTGTTGAGAGGGAGTGTTGAAAATAACAAAAAGAAATGCTAAAAATAGAAGTGCTAAAATTAGCACTGCTACAAATAACATTTGGGGATACATTCCAATTTTAGTTAGTCCCTCAACTAAAATTGTGAATTAAAATTCGAATTTGATCTTAGCAACTGTTTGTAAAATAATTAATTAATTCATCTTGAGTTAATTAGTTGTAGAAAATCAAACATGAAGTCTATGTGAAAACATGCAATAGTTTCTCCATTGATTGAGGAAGTTATCCCTTGATTAAAGGAGATCAGGATGAGTTGTACTTTGAGTTGTAATTAGTTAGCTCAGTTAACTGAGTTAAGTCCAATTATATTAGTTCAAATAGTTTGTTGAACTATTTGTGAGTTCAGTTAGTTAATGCATGCATGCATGTAACTGCTGCACTTCAGATAACTAAATATTCTCTCATAAATAACTCATGCATGTCAGTTCAGACAGAGACCCAGTTGAGATTAGATGATGGGACATCCTACTATCAGTTGCAGGAATATTCCATGGAGGATATCTCTTGCATGTAGAAGGAATTCATTCCTTGGATATTGTGCAGTTACTTTTGGGTTTGGTGAATGTGTGATGAGGCCAATTCACACGGGTGGCAGCATTGGACCCCAAGAGAAATTGTGCAAGGAAATAGGAGGCTTGGAGGGCTAAGGGAAGATATATCTTGTGTCTATTCAGTCTGTGAGCTGTATTGTTCAATTGTACTGAGAGAAAGATAGCTTGTGAGCTGATTCTTTGTGTAACCTGAACATATTTAAACTTGTATGATAATACAGAGATCGAGGTTTTTAGCTGAGGCTTTCCCTAGAGTATTCTTCTATGTTCATGTGTGATTTCTTTCTCATTCTCAGTTATATTTGTTCTAATTAATCTTTCTCATATTCGATTAAGCTTCCACAAGTTTTTCGTACTAGAAGTAGATCTTGTATTTTGCTTTAGTATATTGCATAATCTATTGATCTACAGTGGCAATTTCTACACATGGCAATATGCCGATGAGCCAAAGATCCTGAAGTGACCCACATCTAGTCTCTTACCAGAGAAAGCTTCCTCTGGTGTCTTCATCCCAAGTATGCAATGTGGGCTTCTATTCTGCAAATAGACCGCAGTGTTGCATGCCTTAGCCCACAAGTGAAGTGGTAGGCCTTGGTCATCCAGCATTGCCCGTGCTGCCCCTACAATATTTTTGTTCTTCCTCTCGGCCACCCCATTCTATTGTGGGTTATGAGGTTCCATCAACTCTCGTTTAATTCCTTCCTCTACACAGAAGTCCTTAAACTCTTGAGAGACATATTCTCCACCGTTGTCACTCATCAAGGCCTTGATCTTCTTCCCTGACTCTTTCTAAACCAAAGCTTGGAACTCACAAAACTTTGTGAAAGTTTGGTCCTTCTTCTTCATGAAATAAATCCATCATTTACAAGAATAGTCATCAATGAAAATCACATAATACTTTTTCTTCATTGTGGATGCCGTCGAGAATGGTCCACACACATCAATATGAACTCACTCTAAGATAGCCTTTGCTCGACTGTCACGATCATGAAAGGAATAAATTGGTGTACTTTCCCAAGGTACAACCTTTGCATGTGTCAACTTTCTCAAGTTTACCTTTGGGATGTCCTGTAGATGTCTGTTGCATTATCTTCAAAGCCCCATGATGCAAATGGCCCAACTGCCTGTGCCACAACTCGCCAGTGTCTTGGCTTCACACGAAGTCTGCTTTCATACTCAATGCTGCACAATCATCTACCTCTATTTTATAGAGATTCTTAACCTGAATCCCTATCCTCCCGGTTTGACTCGTGGCTATGTGTCTTAGGAACGCCTTTCCTTTACTGAAGACAATATCGTAGCCTTTGTCCTCCAACATCACGACCGATACCAAGTTCTTCTTTAGTCCAGGCACATACATCACATCTGTTAAGGTGATAGGAGGTCCATGCTCCCTCTGAAAAGCAACCGTGCCCACTCCTCAAACACTATACCTTCTGTCGTCACCGATCTCTATGTGCATCTTGAGGTCTTTCTCCTCCAAGGCACTGAATAAATTTTTATCACTGGTCATGTGGAATGAGTCTCCACTCTCAAGATACCAAACACAACCCATCATCAATGACACCATGCATGCGATGAGGGTAAAGTCCATTTCAAACTGACAGAATAATGCCTCACCTTCCAATACTTTCGAGGATCCCTTCTTAGACTTCTTCGATGGGAAATTAGTCGCATAATGTCCCATCTTATGACAATTAAAGCATCTCACTTTAGACATGTCACCCTTCTTCCCTCCATGAGAATAATTCAATTTGAAATGGGAAGCCTTCCCCTTCCCTTTCCTTGCCTTGTTAAGGCTAGATTTTCTTCATCATCATCCTTGGATGAAGAACCATCTCGTGTGCTCCTCCTGCATAATATCTGACCACAGTCGTTCCCAATCTGACAGTTTCTCCCTTCTATTCACAGAGTCTTGGTAGCTATTCCAACTCTTTGGAAGGCCAAGGAGAGTGAGACTCACCATATCATCATCGGCAGTAGTTATTCCCACACTACCAAGCTCATCTTTGCAGGTGGTGAGCTTGTTCAGGGAAATAGTATCACCCTTATCCATCTTGATTCTTCGAAGCTTATCCTTAAGCTCCAATTTCCTTTGGTAGCTATTGTTCTGGTAGAGGTCCTTCAATGTCTTCCACATTGAAAATGGAGTATCCTTTCCATGGAGAGTCGAGACAATATGGTCTCGAACTCCCTTAAGGATGACCCGTCTCGCCTTCGCCACACACTTTCTCCACTCAGCCAACTCTTGTGCATTAGTTGAAGTTGGCTTTGGGATTTCTTGATCAATGAATTCCTTCAAGCCATTGTCTTCTAATACAACCTCCATTCTATCTTTCCATGCTATGTAATTGGAGCTACCTTCTAAGCCATACCCGAGTCTCAAGCCATAGAACGCCATTGGCTAGCCTTGAAGTATGATATGAATTCGATTTGCACTTGCAACCTTGAACTTCAAACTTCGAATTCTCTTCTCAGTATACTATTCACAGCTCTGATACCATGTAGAAATTTCCTACAAATCTAGCTTTCTACTACCATGTAGAAAATCTGATGTAGGTTAACCCGATAATGCAATATAAATCAAAGCAGAATACTATAACCTACTTCTACTATCAATTTGCGGAAGTTTAAAGATCAAGTTGAATGCATATAACTAGAAGAAGAAGAATCAATGCACAATACACATGAAAATTCTTTGGGGAAAGCCTCTGCTAAAAAACCCACTATCTGTATTATCATACAAGGTGGAAATACATAGGAATTATACGAAGCCTTAGCTCTCATAGCTAGTCAACTCTCATTACAATCCTCACAGATGCTCACAGACAATCTTCGCTGCTCTCCAGCCTTCCTCTCTGCCCTCCAAGTTCCTATTTCCTTGCGATGTTCCTAGTGGATGATTTCCTTGTTACCAAGTGTAACACTGCTCTCACAGACTGTCAAAACTGCACAATCCTCAAGGAATGATTCCTTCTACATGCATGGGTTTTCTTTATAAGAAAACACATGCAACTGGTAGTACATTGTCCTTGACATTAATCTCAACTAGGTCTTTCTCATAATAGACATGCATGAGTTTCTGATGAGGGATTTTTCAGTTAACTGGAGTACACTAGTTGAGTGCATGCATGCATCAACTAACTGATAACTCACCATTAGTTCCTCAAGCAGTTTGGAACTAATTTAACTGGACTTAACTCAGTAAATTGAGTTAACTAATTACAACTCAAATATAACTCAATCTTATCTCCTTAATTTAAAGGATAACTCTTGCATGACTTCAGAAAGACTTCTAACTTCAATTTCTCCAACTAAATAATTTGAAATAATTAATTAATTATTTCCAAGTAGTTGTTAAGACTAAATTCGATTTTGATTCACAATTTAATTCAAGGACAAATTAAAATGGAATATTCTTGTTGCCATATTTCAACACTTCGTTTATTTATTAGTTGCATTCAAAAGAAAAGTTTCAATTGAACTCTTATCGTTAGACCTCACCCTTGTCTGAAAAGTCAGATCTAACAGTGAGGGGTCAATAGAGGTGGAGGGTCCTTAAAGTCTATAAAACCAACTTAAGTTGGAGGTAAATTTTAGTGATACGCATGTAAGATTTCCCAAAGTAGCTTTGCAAATGAAACTTTAACTTGAGAGATTAGCTTGACATAAAATAAATGGTTGCTTTGGAAAATGAAATTTTCCTAGTACACAATGCATCAATACTCAAGATATGAAAATGTTGCACAATAATGAGGCATAAGTGAACTTTAGACAATTACCAAGCTAAATGAATCAAATTAAAGAGGTGCTTGCATCAAAATAAATTTCTATGAAATGGAATGTAACTTGTGACTTGTAGCAATCAATGTAAATGGTGCAAGTGAATTGTAGTGAACTTTGGGAAAGGGAATGCGATGTGTAGTTATGTTAATTTCCAACTTAAAGCATGTATAATATGTGAGAAAAAATGGAAATTTCAAAACTAACAATCAATCTATCTACAAGCTCTCTCACTAAATGGAGAGATAACATGCCAATGGTGGAACCCACGCTCCCACAAAAAATATAAATTTTTACTATTATGGCTTACAATGAGGTTAATGGCTCTTTGAGAGCTACCCAGGGAATTGATGGGAGTACAATATGAGGTTTTAAAACCACAAGGAAATTACTTCAAGTATGGAGTCTTAAGAGAGATGAAGATGGTGCTACAATTAGGAAATACAAGCTCCCAAAGTGATTCATGGCCTAGCCTTTTTCACAAGCCCTCCTAATGCCCACGATCTCCTTGAAAATGGAACTTGAAGCTTGAGAGAACCTACAACAAAAATGTTAGAGCTGCAAAACTAAAACTAAAGTTAGCGTGAAAAAAAAACATGCAAAATGAGTGATAATGCTACAATATAATATACAAAAACTAAATCAAGTGATGGGAAAAGACCCCATCACTTGTCTAGCTTATAAGGAGCTCTTGATTAGCTAGATAAGAAATGAAAGCACAAGAGTTTATGAGATAAATTTGATTGAAATATTTGACTTACTCATAAAATATGTTAAGAGGATCCCTACAAAACCAACACTTTCGAAAGATAAATTTATAAGATTCAAATAATGATAGGAGATCCTTGAAGGCAATGCCAAGAGTAGGTTGGTCTCTTGAAGACTTCCCCTCACACTTGCTACTCAATCCAAAATGTCCTCTACAAAACTTCAAAGTACATTAGCTCATATGGTTTAAATCCATAGACAATGGAAAGAAAACTCTAGAATTTGTATGAAAATAGATAGAGATGTCTAGTCTAGAGCATATTAATAAATCAAATGTAAAAAAAAAATAGTTGTATATTCACAACTCTATAAAAACTTACTAGAAATACAAGATAAAACATAAGTATAAATTATACCATCATTGAATCAAGCACATGCTCGAAGAGAGAAACACCCATGAATGAACCCCGAAGACCTTTTTATTTATATGAAGCACAAGTGTACATAGGAGCATAGTCTCCCCAAGCACAATAACTAGTACACAAGATTGCAAAGTGAAAGCACAAAGCTCTTTTTATATAAAAGCCGGGAGTCAATCCCAAGACAAATGGTGACAATTCCAAAGTAAATAGGTGACAATCTCAAGGCTCCTTCATGCAAATTCGAATTTCCCAAGTGGCATTAAGAATCCATGATGAAATGACAAGTGTATATGGGTGGTAACCGATGTGGGGACAATTTACCATAAAAATATCTCCCAAATATTCTCCCAAATCCTCCCAAATATGCATTAATTCCACAAATTCGAATTTCTCAATGAAAAGTTGTTACATTTATGTCTAGAAATTTGATTTCCTTGAGTGGGCCATGTATTTATGATGCAAGGTGTCAAATCATCCTCCAACTTGTCCTTTGACTCATTCCTTTGACTTGAGATAATTTCCAAGTCATTTCCATGTCATTTTGTTACATGGAGCAATTTATTTCTCTCCATTTATTTAATTGTTGGCTTAATTTATTTCCACTTTTTCCACTAAACTTAGGAAAAATGGGTTTTGAGGGTCTATGACACATTTTTAACCCCTCAAAGTGTGTCACAATAAAAATTTTAAGATGAGAGGTGTAATTTTTATTACTCATACCCCTACAACTTCTTTAGACATCACTTATTACATTTCATATACAGATTTTATTCCAATTTTCGCCCCGCGGGAAATTTAAAAAATTAAAAAATGACCCCTTAAACCTAATCAAATTCCATGAAATTTTAGAGATGACCTAGCATGGTAACATAAATTGACTTTAGACACTAAGATGTATTAAGGGCTCAAACTTCAAGCTGTCACCCCGGCTTTGCTGTAATGCAGTGAGTGAAAAAACCTAGAAAATTATTCGCCACTAAAAAGAGGAATAATTAACCAAGTAAAAAAACACTGCAAAGTGTACTTGCTTTCTAATTGATTCCCAACAACCTAGGCATGTTATATGGCTTTATTCATCATGTTAGTGACATTATACAATATCCCTGTAGGGCTACGAAATCTGAGAACTGAAGAAGAAAATCAAAAGAAGAAGCTAGAGTTAAAAAAATCTGATGATATGATGTTCTTTAATGAGACATTGAAGCCTTTGATATATCCTTGGGCATGGAGTCTTAAAAAAATCTACTACTTCCACTCCAATGGTCAACAGGTTTCATGCTCAAGGAAATTTATTTTTAGGTCAAGCTCCCATTGTGAGCTCTTAGGGTTTGTCATTAAGTCATTAAGGTCATTGTCATGTATGAAAGACCCAATTGGGCGAGTTACATTATGTAAAAGAAAATTATTTGAGTCAATAAAACTTGCAAGATCAAGTCAAAATGAAAGCAACATGTCGACCTTCCAAACATGTAAGTCGGCTTAAAATCTAGAACAAGTCCACATATTTTTAAGGACTAGAAGGTTATATAAAGAAGGTTAGTTGACCACCTTGAGAGGGGGATATACACACAATAATCTTGGCTAAGATCTCTGAAGTCAGTGAAGGAATAAGAAGAAAAAGAGAAGTGGAAGAGACACCTTTCTAGGACTACTTTTCGGTAATATCATTCACATGTGTGGGTTGAAGCTATGGCATCCACTACAGAACCTAAGACCAAATTACAATCATCTCAAGAAGTTGAATCCTGGTGACAAAATAGCCTAGCTTGAAGACTGAAGTCTTGAAGAGAAGGAATCCAGCCAAGCGAGGGAGGGAAAGGGCCAAGATTGACCTCATCACCTCATACATGCTAAATTGCAGGAAGTTTCCGAAGGTCGAGACTTTCAAGAAGAGGAGAAGTCTAGTGTTGCAGGACCGAAGTTAGAAAAGAAGGAGAAATTGCAGCAATTCTAAGTTAAGTTTTGACTTTGTTTGACTTAACAAGAAGAAGGGCAGAGTTTGACTTGATCTTGGATGAGTTTCAGTCAAGGGTGTAGGTCTTGGAATTCGCCAATTGAAGATTCTATAAGAAGAATAATTATGTGGGTTTTCCTCTCAAGATTGGAGAGGTTTTGGCCCTGGTTGATCACCTATATCTTGTGTCCTTTGTCTCATTGTTCTTTATGTTTTTGGTAGTCTTTTGATGAAAATAACACAATATTAATGAAGCTAAAGAAGATCCTAATTCAGAAAAGTAAAAATTCTTCACAAGCAGTTATCATTATAAGAGAAATCACCTACACTTGTTGCCCCCAGATTTCTTAACATGGTATCAGAGCTAATGTGTCAAGTCAAGAAAGGGCAATTTAATAAAGGACACTCAAATTTGGAGTACTATAATATCATCAAGGGCATCAATCATCAAGACAAACCTCTTATCTCCAAAAGACAAGGAGTACATCATCATCTTGAAGGAAGTCTCTAGAAAAGACCTCAAAAGACCCTACCTCTACTATAATAAAATAGATATGCAAATCGAATCATCTTGAAGTCTACTCATCCAACAGAAGCAAGAAGAAAATCACTGACATCATCATCAAGGTTTCAAGGTTTGATCAAGTTATGGAGTCTCAAGTTCTAACCTAAAAAATAGTGAATAAATTACAGTGTACTATATCACTGTCTCAAGAAGTGGAAGGCCTGATTTAAATAATCAAAATAATTCAAGCCCTTTGGCAAGAGAAGCAAACATCTAGTCCTTAAACAAAATGACTATTCTCATCCCCTCAAAGAAGCAGCAACTGAATTTATGGGAATCATCAAACTCCTCAAGAAGATCATTAAAGATGAGTTGTACTCATAGCACTAATCACATATCCCGAATTTATCGAGAAAAAAATCTTTGTGGCACTAAGAAGTTCAAGCACTAGCCATACACTCATTCTTGTAACATGATCAATCATTCAAAAGGACTGATATATATATATATAACAGTCAATTCAAGGATAAGTGCAACAAAAAGGATCCCCATTATGAATTTTTGTTGCATGGAAGACCTGTAGCCATCAAGGTAGAAAAAAGGAGCTACAATCATTCCATGTCTTAAAGAATATCTTGAAGAAGGAGGTCCCATTAAGAGAGTTGTAAAAGAAAGTCTGAAATATAGAAAAAAGGACAACATATATACCTTTGTGAAGAAAACATGGCATCACAAGTAGGTATCCATGAGGTATGTATAATATTTTTCTTATTGTTAAGGGTCCATCATAAAATGTTATAGGGTTGAAGTTATGGATCTAGGGTTTGTGTTGATGGCTCTTAAGAAATCCTAGTATTTAGAAACCTGAATATTAAAGTACTTGTTCTATATGATTTGACTTCTAGGGTTTGATAAGATTCTAGGGCATGGGAGAAACCCTAGTGTGACATAATATGATTTATGGTTTGAAGCTAAGAAACCCTAGGATGACCTCTTGGTTGCATATAAACCCTAGAAGGATAACTTGACATCATGTTTTGGTATCGTATTTTTTACTTGGGGTACTTGTTAATTAGTATTGTAGGTACAAGAAGTAAAAGATGGATGGGATGATCCTCTGATAAGCATGATGGAAGAAGGAGGGAACTATAAGGATCCTTAGACACTATTCTTGATGTAGATAGCAAGGAAATGTAGAAGATAAAAGACCTTTGCCATGGTTAAAGAATGATAGGATGCATCTTAGGCATCATGATAAGCATACTATTGAAGCAAGAGCTCATGTCATAACTGAAGTAAAAGTCTACATACTCATAACAACTACCATAGGAAAAATTAGCTCTTGGTAACCTCATTAGAAGCATTAGTAGCACTTATGGAAGAAGGAAGTCATCTAGTATAGATCTGATTATACATCATTATAGAAGAGCATTTGCAGGACAAGGATGTTCAAAATCTTCATTAGAATGTTCATCCCTTGGAAGAAGCAAGTGTCTCACTAAGAATACCACCTTGGATGGGATTCACAGTTTGAAGAATGATGGTATGATAACTAAGGAATGCACCATGTTGAGATCATTGAAATTCTCTTAATCAAGGAAAGTAAGCTGCTGGAAGAAGTCTAGATTACCAAGAGAAGGAAAAAGTGGTATGTATGCATATGTTTGATAAGTTAGGTCATGTAATTGTATAGTTGCAGAATATATGAATAGATACTTTACCTCATGAGAATAATTAAAGGAAAGGGTTCTCTTCTGGAAACACACAATGGCATCATTCACATATTGACTAAATGAAATCAACATAATATGTCCTCATATGAGGTGGTTGACAAAGATGGAGGAACTATGGCTAGAAGTTCCTGAGAAACAATATGTGAAGAAAAGAAAGATGAGGTCGTGAAAGATGTAACTATGATCACATAGAAAAGGCAATCAACATTTGATAACTAGGAGAATTGGCGATGATATTTCCATGGGAGAGATATGAAGACTCTGGGAAAGTTTGAAGACAAAGAAGACCCTTGACAATTGAATATCTTTGAGATTTCTCAATATGAATACATGATGTTGATGTTGCAACAAGCAAATGTCATGATGAAGGGCCATCACAAACGGTTATTTTTTATTTGATATTCATTTCCAATTTTTGAACATTATCTGGGTGGGCTAATACAGGGCTACTGAAAGAAAGGTGTGGATGTCATCTACAATTGGTACTCATGTAGTGGGATAGAAGATACTAAATGAGACATGAAATGGAAAAGGTAGTTGTATAAGGAAAATCCAGATATGGTCTAATGGATCACTCTTTGATGAAAGGAAGGATGACATGACTCCCTGATTCGAGAAGGAAAGTGATGTATGGTCGATGCCCTACAAAGAAGTCACAAAGATGATGGCTCCATAATATTAAAAATGAAATTCATGACATCGAATGGAGGAGCACTATAAGTAATTGAAGGCCCCATGGAAGAAAGAGTTGTTGCTGGAAACATATCCCTAGTTAAGAGGGAGCCTGAAATCAAGTTTATGATTAAGAAGAAACTTGGAAGCGAGTCCCTAAGCTAAGATGGAGATTGGAAAAGTCCCTAGTTAAGAGGGAACTTAGGTACATTCCTTTTATAGGAATGGGTACATTCCTTAATAGGAATGGGTGTATCCTCCCTAGTTGAGAGGGAGAGATAGACACATCATTCTTGTCTTCACTTGAGAAGAAAGAATGGAGGATTGAATAAGCATTTAACATCTGATACTCTTCGAGGATGTGGTAGGGTGTCCAAGATAAGAGTGGTCGTAGAGTACCAATATTCTTTGAGAACTGGGAATCCAAGATAAGAATAGTCCTGGAAAGACATACCCTGTGAACACCCGGGTGGGGTATGCTCCTTGAGAGAAAATTATGAAGGTGTCTATAAATCATTGGTCTCGCTAACATTGTGCTCTGATATTGTGGGGAGATAGAGTTGTTAGTCAAGGCCTTGCTATGTGACAATGCTAGATGATATGATTCTATACAGATGGTTACCGATCTCACTCTTCTTATGAAAATTCTTCAGATTGAGAATGTCCAAGTACCTTGAATGGATTATAAATACCTCCCTAGTTAAGAGGGAGTGTTGAAATATGTAACTAGGTTTGGTATTCATAATGACAGATGTAATCATAATTTTAAGTATTTGATGTAATGAGAAAAATAAATTTATTATTGTTGATCTTGAGGCATGGGTTTCATGCTCAAGGAAATTTATTTTTAGGTCAAGCTCCCATTATGAGCTCTTAGGGCTTTTCATTAAGGCATTAAGGTTGTTGTCATGTATGAAAGACCCATTTGGGCAAGTTACATTATGTAAAAGCAAATTATTTGAGTCAAGAAACCCTCCAAGATCAAGTCAAAATGAATGCAACATGTCAAGTCAGCCTATGAGCTAGAACAAGTCGACCTATTTTTAAGAACTAGAAGGCTATATAGAGAAGGCTTGTCGACCACTGTGAGAGGGGTAGATACACACAAGAATATCGACCAAGATCTCTGAATTTAGCGAAGGAAGAAGAAGAAAAAGTGAAGTGGAAGAGACACCTTTCTAGGAAATTATGTTTTTGGGTAATATCTTTCACACATGCAGGCTGAAGCTAGGGCATTCATTACAGAACCTAAGAGCGAATTATAGTCATCTCAAGAAGCTAAATCCTATTGTCAAAATAGCCTAACTTGAAGATCGAAGTCTTGAAGAGAAGGAATCCAATCAAGCGAGGGAGGAAAAGGGCCAAGATTGACCTCATCACCTCACACGTGCTAAATTGTAGGAAGTTTCAAAAGGTTGAGAATTTCAGGAAGAGGAGCAGTCTAGTGTTGCAAGACCGAAGTCAGAAAAGAAGGAGAAATTGCAGCAGTTCTAAGTTAAGGTTGTCTTTGTTGACTGAACAAGAAGAAGGGCATAGTTTGCCTTGATCTTGGAGGAGTTTCAGTCAAGGATCTAGGTCTTGGAATTCGTTAATTGAAGATTCTATAAGAAGAGGAATTTTGTGGGTTTTCCTCTCAAGATTGGAGAGGTTTTGGCCCTAGCTGATCGCCTATATCTCATGCCCTTTGTCTCATTGTTCTTTATGTTTTTGGTAGTTGTTTGATGAGAAGAACACAATATTAATCAAGCTAAAGAAGAACCTAATTCAGAAAAGTAAAAAGTCTTCACAAGCAATTATCATTATAAGGGAAATCACCTACACTTGCTTCCCCCAAATTTCTCAACAAGCCTGGATTTTGAAGTTGGTCTACAATACTTGGGGTTCTTCCTAACATTGAATAATTACTAGAAAAATGGTTAGCAATGGCTTACTGTCAAGATAGAGAAGAGAGTCAAGTCATGGTGCTTCAGATCGCTGTCAAGAGCATGGAGATTAGTGCTAATTAAATCGGTGTTAGAAGCTATACTATTGTATTGGATGTCCTTGTCCTAGATACCTGCAAGAGTTTTGAGCTGTATTTGGAAAATTTGTATCAGGTTTCTATGGATGGTAAGAAAAGATGGAAGGATATTCCCTTGGGTCAGATGGGAAAGGATTTATTTTCCTAAAGGATCGGGAGGTTGGGGCCTAAAAATCCTTCCATCTTTTGCTAAAGCTTTAGCTGCCAAAGTTGGGTGGAGGTTGGTTTCAACAGAAAGTCTTTCGAAGACTATTGCACACTGGAAATATATATCCCAGCTGTATAGAAGAATGCCTTCGAACTCCAAATAGAAGAGGCCCAAGATATCTATTATCTGGAAAGCAATTCTTTCCTCTTTTCCAATGGTTGAATCCACTTTATCTTGAAAAGTGGGTAATGGAGAAAAATGAAAAATCGGATTGGACACATGGATTTTTTGTGGAGACAGTTTTCGTCTACCTCGCCAAATGGTTCAATTTCTTAAAGATCAGAGTAGGCACACATTAAATGAGGTAGTTGACCTCCTAGCACATCTATTTGGGCACATGGTTGGGCAAGTGCCTATCATCTTAATCTCCCCCCTGAATTTCATGTGTTATGGAACAACTACACGCCGACTTTAAACAAAATATGTGCACATTCAAGAGGAGGTTGATTCTCTTTGTTGGGTCCATTCCTCGTGGGGAAAATACACTCCAAAAGATGGATATGGTTTTATTTGCAATGACATACAACTTGTTGAAACTACTTGGTGGTGGAAGAAGCTTTGGAAAATAAAAAGTCCCCCAAAGATTTGTCCTTTCCTATGGTGCTTGATGGAATATAAAGTTTCGACGTGGCATCATCTTCAAATTTTGTGTATGAAAGGTTTGGGGTGGAGTGTGATTTGTAAAAATGCCAATGAATATGTAGATAACTTGTTCATTTCTTGTCCGTTTACTAAAGCTATTTGGAATGCCGTCAAGAATTTATTGGGAGGTGCCTTAAATTAACAAGGGGAAGGCTTCCGAGAAGTCTAGAAAGATTGGTGGGATCAAGTCACTCCTTAACATCTCATAAATGTGCCTCCTCTTATTTGTTGGAGTATATGAAATGTGAGGAGAAAAACAATTTTTAAAGACAAAACCTCTATTTCGGATCGGATGGTTGCCAAAGTAGTAGTTAATTTTGAACTTATCCATGTTGAAGAAGCATCTCATGCTCCTAAGATCATAATTGTTGAGGAAATCGATAGAAATCAACCTTGGGCCTTTTTTGATGGATCATCCTCTAATAATGCATCTTGCGAAGGAGGGGCAATGCTATATATCTAGGAAAACCATTATTATAAGCTACAGAGTGGTTTGGGGAGTGGAAAAAACAACGATGTATAACTTCTTAACCTCAAACTCTTACTCATTGAAAAATATATACATACGTTGCAAATTTTTGGTGATTTGATGATTATAATAAATTGGTTTAATGAGTTGCAATGTTGTCACATTCACACACTAAGCCCCATTCTTGAGGAAGTTGTATAGCTCAAGTAGTGTTTTAATCAAATTTCTTGTCGCCATATATACAAGGAGGGGAACCGTGAGGCAAATGCACTCTCTAAAGCTGGCTCTTCACAAGCTCTAAGAGTTTGGAAAACCTACGAGCAACTAAATGATGTCTCCACAAAATAATTTCATATGCCTTTCATCGAAGGGTTACAATTGGATATCCCTGGTGAATGACTTTGTTTCTTTTTGAGTTTTTCCTAGACATGACAGGTTTTTGCACGCAATTCATGCAAAGAGATCCTATAGGTCTCTTTGATGTTTTTTAATGCTAGGCACAATGGTTGATGTTTCACATTATATTCAAGCTATTGAAGTAAGGAAGAAGGCCCGCCGGAGGGGCTTGCGCTTCCTAGTGCAAGGAAGAAGCTAAACTTCAATAAGGAGAAAGAATGAGACTCGACCAGCTCGTTCTGATATCTAATCCAATATCTAATTCATATAATCTTATCGTGGCCATACTTATCTCGTCGTGGCACTAATAACGCAACGAACGGTAGCCAGCCAGCCCGAACCCAGACTACGGTCGCATCAGGTCAATAAGATTGGCTAGCGCATTTACCTTATTCTCTCTCGTTCTCAGCACAGGGAAGGGAGGGAAGGAGGAGGATGGATGCCTTGCACGTAGCCATTGTTATTACGTATATAATCTGAGAACACGTACGCACTATTATTAGAGGATGCCCCCAGCAGGGCTCGTGGTGAGGGAAAGACTTGTTATTGCCGGTTAGAGCGGGAGGCAGATAATGCATATATTATAATGTAATTACGCTTTAGCATTGTATGGGATCGTAGCTC